>CM047740.1:19176041-19202109 GCA_026225825.1 Pistacia integerrima | reverse complement strand
ATAATCTGAAAGATTGATGAATAACACATGGTGGAAACAAGAAAAACATAAAAGAAAGAAATATGCATGTTGGTTATGGAACTTTCAAACATTAAACAACTTAAAATGAATTAAGTTTGGTGTATTATACCTTCTCCAAGTGCCTTATTTGATGAAGTCAAAACCCGAAGGAATGAGTTCTCTACACTTTAACACCACCTAGTGAGGGAGAAAGCTTGGCTTATTTAAGAGAGAGTGAGAGCTTTGTGTTTTTTGATGAAAAATGAAATTCTCTACCAAAGATGAACTATTATTTCATTTATATACGCTAGGGTCATTTTATAATTACATGTTCTTCATGGTTGCCACATGTGAAGGCTCATTTATACAATGTCCCTTGAATAATCATTATTATTCAAAAACCTATGTAAACTATACTAGTTTACACTAATGACCCGTAATATTAATTTAAAACCCTTTAACTCTTAAAGGTTACTCTTTAACCCATATAATTCATCCTAACACTTTAAGATATTATAATTAATCCAATTAATTATCAATCAACCATTTTAACCCTTTAAAATGTCTTGAACAATTTCCGTGTAATGGTTTACTTGGAAATTCTATTATTACCCTCGGAAGGTGCTAGCCCTCTTTGAATAATCATTTCTCTCTCAACCTTCTTTAACTTCACAAGGCTATTGGTGTGACCATGTAAGTCCATTGTGGGTTAGCCGTGAGCTAGTTCTGGATTAATCTAAAAACTCGTCCGGAGGCCCAACGACTACTGTAAAAATCTAGCAATGTGCCATAGCCCTTAAACCACGATGAAGGAATAGCTCTATCAAACCCTTTTTTAGATCATATGTACCATGCAGGTAAAGTCCCTCCATTGATATATCCTGATCGAGTACGGATTCATGGATGTCTAAATCTTAAACTCGATCTTCTATCGAATCGTCGATCAATATGTCCGGAACTTGTCATCACAAACTTACTTTCGTGTGACTAATAATATACTCTGACTAGAGGTTTTGGTTTCCTACATTTATCGACGTTCGTCTAGGAACCCAGATCCAGATGGAGTCAACGGTACTCCAAATCCTATATATCTGAGTCAATGGATCCCGTCTTGACCATCGTTCGTTTTCGCATATGAACAATGTATGACCAAATAGGCTTTATCATGCAAAACATGACTAGTCTCATACTTATACGCCATATGAACCATACACATCCATATCGGGGTCCGACCACGATGTCTCAGGTTAAAGGACTACATCGTGCACTGATATAACTAAACGATAAATCATTGACTATATGCTTTTCCAAGTGATGTGTCGTTATTTGGTCATGTTTGAAAAACAGTTCCAATCGCTAATCCCTACTAATGCCCTAGTGACATGACTATCATTGTCATCCGTACTTATATCAACTCATGATATCTTTCAGAAGTGTCTAGCATGCCTACTATGCAATATAGAGATGGGCGTTTGCCCCGGCCTCGCAGGGATCCGGCCCGAATGGGGCGGGGAATCCCCGAAAAATTCGGGGATAAGGCCGGGGATGGTTCTTAAAAAAATCCCTGCACCCGAGGGGCAGCAGGGGAGGGGAGGGATGTGCAATCCCCGGCCCGACCTGCCCCATCCTCGTGAAGCCCTGCCCAACTTTTTTGAGAATTTTTTGTCTTTTTTTTTTTTGTTCCCTTTGCGAGATTGTATATAAAATTAAAGTTTAAATCATGGTTTTAAGTAATGAATCTAAATTTATCATATTTACTTTTATAATACTTTCTAATGTTTGTATTAAATTTATAGAAAAATAATTTAAACAAGAGAGTCTAATAATTATATTATTACTTTGTGAATTTCACAAAATAATAATACATGGGCCAAAATTTTTCTTAATTAGATTATTATAATTCACCAAACCAATATATTATGAGGTTTATATCGCAATGGATGATTTGAGTATATTATGAGGTTTATGATGCAGCCTGAAGGATGTTTAAATTTTATTGCTTTGAAATCCATGAGCATGTTCCAATTTTTGCTAAGAAATTGTTGTTATTCACCATATTCATATCAATTCTCAGCGAAATTTTCTTTCAGCTATTTATTTTATGAATTTTAGTAGATGAGACTATTTCAGTGGAACATTACAATGTCTCGGCAACATAAAGCATCAGAATGTGGAATCTAAATTCCTCTATTTAATACTATATAGAAAAGGTGTCACTAACTTAGTAACAATTAAATTAGTTTATGGTGGTAGTTATATATTACTTTTTAAATCTTAATTTAAAATTTACAAGAAATTGTTGATTTTATATTTTTTTACCATAAATTTAGCCTTTTTAATGAATTAACTACTGCAATTAAGCAGTCAAATATAGTACTTACTAACGTGCTAGTTTCTCACAATTAAAATAATTTAATATCATTGTCGTGAGAACATGCGGAAAGTTTTGATCTACACGAGGCAAAAATCTCCTGTTCAGGGGATAAATCCCCGTTCATCGGGTTGGGCTGGGACGGGACAAGGATGGGAGTGATTCCATCCCCACAGGCCGGTAGGGGTGTTCAAAAGCGGTTAACCGAACCGGTTAACCGCTTTTTTGAACCGAACCGATTTTTCGGTTTGGGAAAATTCCCGAACCGAAACCGAACCGGTTTGGACGGAAACCGATTTTTTTAAAGCGGTTAACCGGTTTTGAAACGGTTTTCCCTTTTTTTTATAAAACTTATTTTTTTTATTTTTTCCTAAATTAAATTGTAAATATAAATAATACATATCCAAATAAAAATTTGACATTCATATATATCCATTGACCACTACTAACGATACATTAAAAATATTATTATTTTTTATTTTATATATATATATATATATATTGTAAAACCGGTTCAAAAAACCGGTTTCGGTTAACCGCTTTTTATTTTTTCCTGAACCGGAAATTCGGTTTTTTAAATTTTTCGAACCGTAACCGAACCGTTTTTTCGGTTAACTGGTTTTTCGGTTCGGTTTTTGCATTTTTTTGAACACCCCTACAGGCCGGGGACGGTCATGAGAAAAATCCTCGCCCACGGGGACGGTCATGGGAGTGGGTAATGGGGATGGGGAATGGGGTCCTCGGCCCGCGCCCATCCCTAATGCAATATAGTTGCCCAACTAATATTGCTTCCGCAGGGAACCTTTTTGATAAATTCATTTACCGATTAAATGAATCATCTGGGTAATTCATATATATACTTTATTTAAATGCATGACTAAATAAAAGAAACAAGTTATATATATGAATTGAAGGACTCTTTCTTTTATTATTTATGATATATTGATACAGGACAAAATGCTCTGAAACCGACAACACGAATGGTTTCTAGGGTATGCACTAACAAATACTAACATAATCAACAATATGAAGTTCCACGTAAAAATCGATCCATTATTCGCAAATGCATTGTGTCAAAAAATATACCATACACTTAACCATGCACCGGAAAGCAGTGGTAAATATTAAATTTCAGATAAACAATATATAAGGTGAATAAAATATTGTTCGCCAACTTGATTGCAGCAATTATCATGAACAAATAATATGTAAGGCGAATAAAAAATTGTTCGGCAAATTGATTGCAACAATTATCATGAATAAATCAACAGAAAACTTTTAATATAATATGAACTAAAAAGGACATCGGAAACATTATATAGATTTGTTAATAATAATACAAGAGCAAAAAACAAAATAAAAAAATCAAACAAAAAAGACATAAAAGAGGTCGATAGAGGGGTTTTTGTGTGGTGGCATTGGAAATCATCCCCAACGCGCAATGTGTTCTGGATGCAAACCCTTTTAATATTAGAGAAACAAAACCCTTCTAGATGAGACTATGTTACCTGAAACCAAGATATTTGCTTTTTTACATAGAGCTGTGCATAGTCTGTAAATTAAGATAGAGAGAAAACATTAGAAAGAAACATATCAACAAATAAAAAGACAAACCAATTCCGACAATATATTAAATCTTGAATAACAACGTATACGTATAATGACAACATCAATCGTTTGAATTTCAGTGAATGTGAGGGGACAAACATGAATATATATATAATGTTTTCTTGAGATCTTTGAGATGCCACTATTTAATTGTTATTCATAATTAGGTGAATGTAAATGGACTAACATGAATCTATATATCTTTTAATTAAATCTTTGGATGTCCAATATGTGCTATTAATACTAATAAATAGCAGCTCTAGAGCTACAACTGAAATCCTACGTGTATATTTCACATATTCATGAAACGTTTGTATCTAAGAGCTGAATGTGGAGGGATTAAACCTTTGGAATGTCCAATAAAATAAAATCACTAATTTATTAATATGTCATTAATTGAATAAAATTCTTTATGATTAAAATTTGGTAGGTGAAGGGTTAGTATTAATGAGAATGTTATATACATATATAGATATTTTAACTTTTAATTTGAAGTTGAATGGTTCCTTTAACTTTTAATTACATCCACCAACCATCAACCAATCACATCCTAGCACATTAATTATAGAAACTTGCAATAATTATAGAGCTCCTAAGATCCTATTTGGCATCCTACTTGGAATTCTATGTAGAGTCCAAATGGCGATCAATAAAAGCTTCAGAATTATGTTAATATATGGATTATTTAAATAAAAATATAATTATTTAAAAAATTAAATAGCTAAAATATTTTAAAAAATTTAAATAAAAAATTTGAAAATTAAAAAATATATATCTGGCAAGAATTTTGTTCACTTTTCACCTTTTTATTATTGTTGATGCAAAAATACACAAACTAGAGCGATCCGATCGACCTTGATGGGATCGAAACTGATGTGTGCGTGATTACGGGTAATCAACAATGTATGAATGGAAAAATGAAATAAAATAAATGGCACAATGAGTTTTTAAAGTGGTTCGGTGAGTTACAGTCTTAAGCCTACGTCCACTGTTTTTGTATTTACTGTGAGAGCTTACAATAATAGTCTTAGAACAATTTGCTAACCCCCTTTCTCATTGTTGGAGGGGTTTTTTATATAGATCTTGTACAAAGAAAAGAGCAAAAATAAAGGAATTACAATTAAGATTGAAATGCAACTCTGATATTTTAGCGATCAAGCGCTGAGATTGCGCAAGATTGCTGTTAGTCTGATCCTTTTGAGATATATGGGATCTGAAGTTATCTGTGAGCTGGTTGAACAATTGTAAAGATCAGTCGTGACTAGTTTATGCTAGGTTGAGCTACAACTCGACGAGCTTATGTTGGATCAGACAATCAGTTGAATCGAACAGATTCTGGATCGAGCTATAACCTTGCAATTCTCTAAGCTTGACAGAAAAATTACACACAACATTTTCCCTCTAGTGTTCGGTGCTCGTTTTGAGCTTCGAAGACTATTACTCGATTTGGTATCAAGCGCGGACTTCGTCGGTTGTGCACTGAATTGAGATTTGGTCGGGTTTCATGGGTCAGACTCATTTCTGGTCAACCTACTCAATACTTGGCTTTTTCTTTGCTGTGATACTCTTGGCAAACTTGAAATTTGAAATAAAGGGTATTTGTGTAAATTTCACGCGGTCATGTTGTATTAAATGTGGCAGCCTTTGGCAGTTACTTTTCGTCGCTTAGGCGACTACAATTGTCCATGTGCAAAGTTGAGGTGACATGCAGCGATGGTTATGATTGTGGCAGTCTAACGGTTGATCGCCCCTCACGGATGATTGACACGTGGCCACGTCCAAGGGCTAAGATTACTTGACGAATGGAAGGCCGAGATTCATTGTAGATCAACGGCTACGATCAAACCCTGCCTTTTCATCTCCCATGCAAATCACTATAAAAGCGAACAAAATCGTCAAAAAGTCTACACACTTTGCAAAAGTTCTTAGATTTTCTTATTCATTCCGTCACTGTTCCTTCGTTTTCACGGTGCTTTTTTGGCGAGTTTGTCCCTTTTTTTACTTCGGTAAGGTTTCTTTCCCTTCCTCTACTTGTTTTCATAACTTTTGCGGTTGAGGGTGGCCATTGTCATGGCCACATTAAGCTTTTTAGGGCCTTGTTAGGGTTTTTGAGTGTGTTTTCGGTGGTTCTAGGTTTAAGGAGGGTTTATGGCTGTGGCCACCGGAATCTTTGTAGGTCGCTTGCGTCTATTATTTGACACGAGCTACCTTGGGTGCCTGAACTAAAAGCAAAGTGTGGATTGGTCACCGAATTTTTGAGCTTTGACACATGTTTGCTTCTGTTTCAGGTATCCAGAGGAGAGCTATTGTCATGTCTTCGTTAAGTAGCCATACCATTGATCACATGTTCGATACCCCAACGGGCTCAGTAGTTTTTGGGGGCATAGTCCTTGAGGTTTTTTGTAACACCCCACTTGAAATACGTAGCCATTGTGTAAGGTATGACCTAAAGGATTACTGAATTGCCCCCAAATGAGTTTATATATTGTTCATGTTGTTTGGTTGGCCTTTGATTGAGTTTATGTTTTGGGTTTGGTTGAGTGTGTACCATGGAATTGATCAAGACTTAGCGGATTTTGGAGTTGCAATCTTCGCCGGGGCGAGGGAGAAGCTTCGCCGCGACGATGTTGGTTCTGTGTTGGCGGTGTTGGTTCTGGACTATTTCGTCGGGGCGACAGAAAGTTCTTCGCCGCGGCGACGAGACGGCAGAAAAGTTCCTTGAAGTTTCTAGAGAATTCTCCATAGGGGTAAAATGACCATTCTACCCCTAATTAGCAGGAAAAGTGGGGAGTAAAATGTAAGGAAATTTCATGGAGAATAGTGTAAAATGGGGGTGAGTTTGTAAAGAATCAAAGGATAAAGGTGAAAATTTTAAGAAAGAGTAAGGGCAAAATGGGAAAGAGTGTATATTATATGAGCTAATAAGGGTTGAGTTCTCTAAACCCATTCATTTTTACCCATTTCCACCGCCTCTTCATCTCGCATTTTCTCTCAATTTCTCACTCAATCTTCCAAGGGATTTTTGAGAGTTTTGAGTTGGAATTTGACAAAGAAGTGATCCTAAGCAAGAAGAGGTAAGAATCCCTACTTTAGAGATGAGTTTTATTTATGTAAGGGTTAAATTCTTACTAAGTTTATGCTTAGGAAATAAGGGAAAGCTATGATCCAACAAGAGTAGAGAGCTTTAGTGGAGACTACTCAAGTGTGAGGTAAGTAAATCCAACTCAAGCTAAAGTTTAAGAAATTCTTAAGTAGAGATTTATTTATGCATGTATATATGATGCTTATTGAGAAATTGAGTAGAGATGTATGTCTATTTGTTGAGGAATTGAGTTGAGAAGAGTATTTATGTTATGTTTGTTGGATATTTCCTTTATGGGAAGTGTTAATGTGTGATGAGTTTGAGATGAAGTTGGAGGAGATTGAGTAGATATTTTGGGAGTGTTCTTCTATGATAGGAACCATGCCCATAGAAGGGAGTTTCCTCCCATTTTGGATGGTTAAAAAAGAGAAGGAGAGTTGTAGTTAGAGAAGAGTTTTTGTATGCACATAAGTTGCTTGATGAAATGCCTAAGTGAAATCTGCCCTGTCACTGCCGTGACTTTCTAAGTGATTTTTGGGCATTTTACGGATTGAACTGGGCTGAGACCAAAACATAGAAGTTATAGCCCTGTCTCTAAGCTTTAAAACGAGAACAAAACCATAGCAATCCGATGTGTATAACGCAAGTTATGCCCTTTTTAGAGTGACCTGTGCAGAATGACGATTTTGGAGCAACATTGCATTTGGCATTTCAAAAGTGCATTAATGAGTATGAACTATCCATATGCATTAATTATGCATTGAGAAGTAGTTTGAGAAAGCATAGAGAATGTTGAGTATGAGCTACCTTATGAGTACTAGCTTAAGAGTAGAGAATTTTGAGTATAAACTATACTATGAGTAATAGTTTGAGTGAGAAAGAGTAAAGAATGTTGAGAATAGCAACTCTTAAGAGTAAAGAGAATGAGAACACTCTAATAGTAAAGAGAAAGAGAGATTGAGCACTAAAAGAGAGAAAAGTGCTACAGAAGAGAATAGAGTAAGTTGTGCGATAGGGAACCTGTGGCAGTAGAGTGAGTGATCCCAGTGCTCAGTCGACGAGTGAGTCAGCGAGTGACATGAGGTCCCCAGGTAGTGCCTACAGGTCAGATGAGACCGTGACCGTCACGCAGAATGGAACATGAGGTTCCAGCCGTGCCTCCGGTAAGATGGGGCCGTGACATTCAGAGAGAGAGAGAATACACTCACATGGCCAAAGGTTCCGAATCCATGCATAACTAAACCCGATCGATAGGGAAATGAGCGGAAGTCACGTAGAGTGGTAGCGCCCAGTCGTGCCTCCGGTCAGATGAGGTCGTGACATTCCAAAGAGTGAGAATGAGAAAGAAAAGAAATAGAAAGAACAGAGATAAGAAAAGCTAAGAGTTAAGCTGTATTATGAGTACTAGCTTGAGTATGAGTACTAGCTTGAGAAGAGATGAGCAAACATGAGAAAGAATAAGAGAGAGTTACGAGCATAGAGTAGGTTATGCGATGGGGAACCCGTGAGTAATGGGTAGAGTATTCCCGCATGTACGCCGCATTGAGAGAGCGGCATGAGTATGAGATAGAAGTTGGTGTAGCTGTGAGAGTGCATGCGGATGAGGGCTATACTCGAGTACTCGAGAGAGAGATTATATACTCACATGGCCAAAGGTTCTGAATCCATGCATAACCAAGTCCGATCGGCTAAAATAAGTAGAAGTCAAGTAGAGTGGGAGTGAGTCCCGGCCGTGCCTCAGGTAAGATGAGGCCGTGACTACTAAAGAACGAGTTAGTAGAAATGATTTATGAGAAATGAGAATGAGATGATAGAGAGAATTAAAGAGTGAGAAAGAATGAGAAAGCTTGAGAAAGAATGAGATAGAAAGAGAGAGAATATGAGAAAGAATGCGAAAGTTTGAGCTAAGAAAATAGAGAGTAGAAGGAAGAAATATGCAGTTCTTTTGTATTAATTGCATGTACCTCTCATACATGCATGTACCATGAGTTCTTCCATGGTTAGTGAGAGTATAACGAGAATAAGAGAGAGAACCATGATTTTCCTTCATGGTGAGTATGATGAGAATAAGAGAACCATGATTGTTCTTCATGGTGAGTAAGAATAAGAGAATAAGAACAGAGAATAAAAAGAGCGTACAGAGTTAAAGGAGAATAAAAGTATCAGAAAGAAAGAGAAAAACAGTGAGAAATAGAAATAGAAGAACAATAGAGTAAGGAAAGAACCAAAGAGTGAGTTGCGGGGACAGGTAGTAAAGGATCTACTTACTGAGCATTGTTGTGCTCACCCCGTTGTTCTTCTCTGTTTTGCAGGAAATAGGAGCAACAGTCAGATGGACGTCGAGGAGCGGAGAGTATTGGCACCACTGTCCACCAGCTATGATATTTTGTATTAATTAGAAAGTTTTTAAACACATAGTATTTTGTATTTGTCAAGAATTATATTTTATGAGTAAAGAAAAATTTGAGCCCACTATTTTCCATACGCTATGTATATCTATAATTTACATAGTACGTATTATAAGAATAGTAGTAAAGATGAGGTGTTACATTTTTGAGGATGTCATCATATGGAGCTCAGACCCTGATGCAACAGGCTTTTTCGACCATGCTTTTGTGGAGGTTACTCAACCGAAGAGGTCTTTTATATATAGGCCGCACAAGAAACCACAATCCTCGATTGGGGCTAAGGATCTTAGGCGCATAAATGAAACTTATGTGCCTCAACTTAACTTCAGGGTTCCGAGAGGTTTCTCTCGAAAGAATCCTCTCAGAGGCTGCTTAGCGGTCGTGAGTCCCTTCTGAGGTGTGGGCTATCCATTCCCACCCATTATTTCATCGATAGCGTCTTAAGATGATTCGACATCGTCCCTCTCCAGCTGTTAGTGAACTCTTATATTATAATTGTAGTTTTGTACATAGCATACCAAATAGCCGAGTTGGGCGAGCCATCTGTGGAGAAGCTTGTCCATTTGTATAGGTTAAAAAAGGGTCAAGATCAAACGTACTACCTCTCTAAGGTGAGGAAAGTACATTTCAATAGTTTGGTCGATGTTCCGAAGAAGGTCCCGCATTGGGATTATCAATTTTTCTTTTATGAGGCTGGGGAGACCGACATTTTTGCTTTAGAAGCTAGTAAGAATTTGATCCTTGCATGCATAAAGAGTGTTGCCCAGCTTGATCATCGAACTAACCACATTTCTTTGCTTCGCAGTAAACGTCGAGCAAAAATTTCTTCCCACAGTAAGCTTTGAGTGGCTTCAACAATCTCTCTAATAGGGAGCGCAATGTTAACGAGATTATCTCGCTTCCTTGATTGAGAGTGTACAACTTTTGCGCTGACGAAGCCATATTCAACACTATTCTTGAGAAAGGTAAAGTGTTTCTTGCTCGTTGTCCCCTATTTTGTTAGGTCACTGATTGTTTGCTTCTCTTTTCGTAGATATGTGGGTTGAGAAACCAAAGGGCCTAAAGAAGAAGACGGCATCGCCCAAGGTTGTTAAGAAACCATCGATTGCTCTGACGAAGAAGCAACCTATTGATGCTGCTAGGATGGTTAGGCGCCCGGCCTTGAAGCACAATAGTGGCAACCTTGAGGAAGGGCCAAACGCCAAGAAGCCTACAACTGCCTCCAAGGCAACCAGGGATAAAGGTGCCCTTGAGCTCTTAAAGGGGACTGCAAAGAAAAACTTTGAGCTAACTAAAGGCTTGGGGAAGTAGAAGGAGCCCGACCAATATGATGGATCAGGCAAGAAGAAGTCGACCGAGCTATAAGGAGGCTCAGAAAAATAGAAGGTTACTGAGCAACAAGCTGGCTTGGGCAAAGAGGCTACAAGGCAAGTTGGTGGCCCTAAGAAAATCGCGGCCAAGGACTTGGCTAAGCAGAAGTCCATTCCCACGGGCAAAGCTATCATTCCCGTGGAAAGTAAATTAGACTCACCCCAACAAGGAGGCAAAATGATAGACGAGGCCGTTCGAGTTGCACAAAGCACATCGGCGTCGGGGTATATATATACGCTTCTCTTTATTCCTCGCTGACTTTTTTTTTTTTTTAAGGCTTGCGTGGTGATCAGGCTTCTCTATGACGAGTGTTACCCCACATTGATAGGCACTCATCAGGGATGACAGGAAGCGAAGACGCTCATGGTGGATGCCTTGGCTAGGGCCAAGGTGGCCGAGAAGGAGAAAGACTTGAGGCAGGTTGAGCTTGAACGGCTTAAGGGAGAGATGAAGACCTTTGGGGTCAAGGAAAAGGAATTCCTTGACAAGATTGAGGCGAGCGAGACCGCCAGCAAAGGTGAAGCAAAAGTAGTCGAGGCCGAAAGAAGCTTGCTGCCAACGAGGTGCTTAACAATAAGCTGAACTTCAGGCTTACCTTGGTTCAGAAAGTTGCATCGAATTGGGAGGCTAAGTTTAAGAAGGTCTCACTTGATCTTGCCGAAGAGGTGGAAGGTCGCCACAGGGCTGAGGCTGAGCCTGAACATCTTAGGCTCGAAGTTGGGGAGCTGAACTTGGCCATCACGAACCGAGCTTGGGAAACGTCGGTCTTCTTGGTGCAAAAACTGTGAGAAACTTATCATTCGATTGACTTTCCCTTCCTTCTAAGGGCCTACCAGAAAGAAGTTGACAGGATGAGGACCGAGGCTCAAAGGATGGCCTATATTTACTCAGATGACTCTAAGCCCAATAGAGAAGGTGAGAAGGGAGTCGAGGAGGGAGAGGATCCGACTTCTCTAGCCACTTCCCACCCATTCTTGCCGACCTTCCTCTGTTTGAGATTCCGTAAGGCGTCCGACTCCACCCCACCCCTGAAGAGGCTACCAAGACTCCCTACCGCGGTGAGCCATCTACCCCCTCAGTCGTGATGGCAGGGAACTCCTTGGATCTATTTGGTGATAATGCCCTCACTTCTCAAACCGCTAGAAGGATTCCCCCTTTTTTTTAGTTTAGTTTGTAACCAAACTTTACAATCAATGAAAAAATCGTTTTGCACATTTCTGTCAGGCAGTTTTTCATTTCTGTAGAGTCATTTTGATCGTCCTAATTGGACATTAAACTTATCATAAAAAAATTGAATTTGCTCTAAGTTATGCGTAGCTCGCTTCTTGAGGAACTTTTCAAAAATATGCAAGGAAATATTGTGCGAAAACTCTGAGTTTGGAATTGTTATCCGTCTCGAGTTTTGGTTGCCGACTTATGATTGATTTCCTTCGACGTGTTTTACTTGAGTTTTCCTAAGTTTAACTCCGTCGATTTAAGAAGTTTCTCCCTTAATGAGTTGAATTCCGACGTGGCTTATCGAGCTAAGCTGCCTTTTTTTGAACTCTTGACTTTGAGTTTTGGATGTGATTGCGTGGGTCACAATTTTGAAACCATAAATGATAAATGATAAACAATGTATTAATAAATAAAAGATGACGAACAAAGTAAAGTTCATGAATAATACCTTTTTTTTTATTGATAGAATTTTGACTATAAACGACCTTATAATGAGAATAGGAGAAAAACAAAACATGACTGGAACCCGAGCTACTCATTGGTAATACCTTCGTAAATGCTTGGCGTTCCATGTTCGTAGTGAGGCTTCATCATTGAGGTGTTCCAGGTGAAAAGTTCCTGGTGCGAGCTTTTCGGAGATCCTAAATGGACCTTCCCATTTGGGCCTAAGTGCCCCCAAATTCGAGTTTTGTGTACCCTGGCAACCTTTCTGAGGACTAAGTCGCCCACTTCAAAGTCCCTATTCTTGACTTTGGAATTGAAGTATCGTCTGGCTCGCTTCTGGTATGAGGCAAGCCTTAGATGAGCTTGGCTCAGTATTCTTCGATTAGGTCACACCTTAAGCGGAGAAAATCTTAGTTTGTTTCTTTGTTGAAGACTTCCCTCTGGAACGAACTAATCCCCACTTCAACTGGGGCCATTGTTTCACACCTGTATGATAGAGAGAATGGGGTCTCTCCTATCGAGCTTCTCGCTGTCGTTTTATAAGACCATTAGGCCTCGGGCAATTCCTCAGCCTATTTTCCTTTTAGGGCGTTGAGCTTCTTCTTAATGGTGTGCTTGATCACTTTGTTCACAGCCTTTACCTGACCGTTAGCTTGAGGCCGATAAGTAGCGGCGAAGCTCTTTTTAATCCAAGCTGTTCGCAGAAAGATCTGAAGTCCTCACTATCGAACTGTCTCCCATTGTCGGTTATTATTGTATGAGGAATTATGAACTTACAAATGATGTTTTGTGGACGAAATCTTTTAGCTTGTTCGATGTGATGGCAGCTAAAAGCTCAGCTTTTGCCCACTTTGTGAAGTAGCCCACTGCAACTACTATGAACTTAACACCCCTTTTTCCTTGAGGCAAAAGGCCTATCAGGTCGATGCCCCAAATTGAAAATGGCCAAGGGCTTGTCAAAGTAGTTAACTCTTGGGGCGGAGCTCGCGAAACATTTACAAATCTCTGGCATTTGTCGCACCTACGCACATAGTTTACTGCATTGTCAAAAACTGTCGGCCAGTAATACCCTGACAAAGCACCTTATATACTAGAGATCTGCCTCCTGCATGGTTCCCACTGATGCCTTCGTGGATATCTCTCAAAACATAGTCCATGTCTTCACGGTTAACACACCTCAAGAGCGATGAATTGTACCCACATTTATACAACTTGTCATTGATGAGCATGTATCGAGCTGATTTTGCTCGAAATGTTCTAGCTTCACTTCTTTCTTCAAGCATTGTTCCATTTTTTAGGTAGGCAATTATTGCATCCATCCATCCAACTGTACCTTTGCTCTGTTACTAAGATTGGTTCTTGTGGAGCGAGGATGCTTGGACTTAGGAAGAATTTGAGAGGTATCAAATCAGTCTTCTCTTGGCTCATTGCAGAAGCTAGGCAGGCTAGAGCGTCAGCTATTGAATTCTTCTCCTTTGGGATTTGAAGAATAATGAAGGACTTGAACTGCTCAAGCTTAAATTTCACCTGTTAGAGATAGGATGTCATTCTGTCCTCCTTTGCTTGATATTCCCTAGAAATCTGGTGGACTACGAGTTGAGAGTCACTATAAATCTTGACGGACTCTGCCTCCATTTCCTTGGCGAGGCAGATCCCCGTGAGTAGTGCTTCATACTCTGCCTCATTGTTGGAGGCGGCAAACCCGAATATGACTGTAGCTCTAATCGGGTTCCTTTAGGGACTTTCAAGCAAAAGCCTAGCTTTTGCCCCATTCTTATTTGAGGACTCGTCTACGTATAGAGTCCATTGCCATAGATCGTCAAGTTTTGATTTCTGCTGTCCGCTTATCTCCGAGGTGCTTGTCCTTGGTGGGCTTACTTCACCCTCAGGCTGATAGGAGAATTCTAAAATGAAGTTTGCCAAAGCCTGACCTTTTATTGCTATTCTCGGTATATACTTAATATCATGCTGACTCATCTCCATTGTCCACTGAATTAATCTCCTTGACACCTCGGGCTTCTTCATTATTTTTCTTAGTGGGAAGTTCGTCAACACATGAATGATGTGTGCTTGGAAATAGGGCAGCAGCTTTTGAGTAGCGATGACAAGTCCATAAGCAAGCTTCTCCATCTTGGGGTATCTTGTCTCAACGTTGAGCAACCTCTTATTCATATAGTACACCAGCTACTACACTCCCCCCTTTCGCATACCAAAGCCGCGTTGATTACAGACTTAGATACATATAAATATAGCAGCAGCGGCTCACCCTGGTTGGGCTTTGATAGTAAATGAGGTTCCCCAGATGCTTCTTCAATTCCTAAAATGCTTTCTCGCACTCCTCTGTCCACTTGAAACCATTTTTTTCACTTCAAGGTCTCGAAAAATGGTAGACACTTGTTTGTGGCTCGGGAAACAAACATGCTAAGTGCGGCCACATGCCTTGTCATACTCTGAACTTGCCTTATGTTGGTCAGACTTTTCATGTCCAAGAGAGCTTGAATTTTTTCTGGGTTGGCTTTGACACCCTGCTGATTGACCAAGAAACCCATAAACTTTCCTGAGCTTACTCCGAAAGCACATTTTAGAGGATTGAGTCTCATTTTATATTTTCAGAGGATGTCAAACATTTTCCCTAGGTGCTGAATGTGGGTTTTGGCGACCTTTGATTTGATGAGCATGTCGTCGATATATACCTCCATCATTTTGCCGATTTGCTCGGTGAACATCTTGTTCACAAAACACTAATAGGTCACCCCAGCATTCTTCAAGTCAAACGGCATAACCTTGTAACAGTAAATACCCCGGTTAGTAATAAATGAGGTGTGTTCTTCATCGGACTAATACATCAAGATATGGTTGTATCCCGACTATGCATTCATGAAGTTGAGTAGTGCGTTCCCTGCTGTTGCATCCACTAATTGGTCGATCTTGGGTAGCGAAAAGTTATCTTTGGGACAAGCTTTATTCAAATATGTGAAGTCGATACAAGTCCGCCACTTGCCATTCGACTTTTTTACCAAGACTGGGTTGGCGAGCCAATCCAGGTATTTTATTTCCTTGATGAAGTTGATGTTTAGGAGTTTGTCGAGTTCATCTTTGAGTGCTTTGGAGTGCTATGCATCCATATATCTTTTCTTTTGTCTGATTGGCCGAGATGTTGGGTCGACATTCAATCTGTGGCAAATTACCTCGGGAGTGATCCCCGCCCATATTCGCGTGTACCTATGCGAATACGTCAAGGTTTTTCTTTAGGAATCCCATCAGACTATCGGTTAGTTCTTTGCTTAGATTGCTGCCAATTTTTAACACGAGAGTTGGGTCTTCCTTGCCGATGGATACTTCTCGCAGCTCTTCTGTTGGCCCTGCTACAGGCTCTTCTTTATAGATGCGAGGATCTATGGTGTCCTTTAGAGGTATGGGGTTTGGCTCGGACTCTACAATGACCATGGTTCTCGAGAGTGGCCATTTTAGTGCAGCATTAATGGCTCGGTTGTAACATTCCCAAGATTCTTTCCTATAACTTCTAATTGTCGCGATCTCGCCTAGAGTCGGGAACCTCATTACTTGGCAACGTACTAAAGTGACTGCACTTAGATCATCCAGGATCGATCTTCCTAAGATGACATTGTAAGTGGTCTAGCAATCCACCACTAAGAATTCTACCATCACTGCCTTGATTTCGGGTTCTGCACCCAAGGTCACGAGCAGGTTGATTATTCCCTTGGGGGTCAGGCTATCCCTGGTGAATCTGTAGAGCGGTGACGGACACACCTTTAGATCTTGCTCTATGAACCTCATTTCTCAGAAAGCTTCTAAGAAAATGATGTTCGCTGCACTACCATTATCGACCATCACCCTTAGTACTCTTGCGTTGCCGATCCTTACTGCGATTACAATCTCATCATGATTATGGCAAGGAGATTCTTCACATTCCTCCATTGTGAATCCTACCACCTCGCTCTCTTGCTTGAGCCGCTTCGGCAGCCTCTGTTCGCAGCTCATTACTTAGGGGACCGAGTCTATTCTAGCCTCTCAAGCATATTGCTCACGTGAGTGCCTTGAGCTCCCTACCCCCCATATATCATGCCTACCAGAACTTCATTGTTAGCATTGGCTAGGGTTTACTGGATCTGGTTATTCTGCTTACTAGTATTTTCACGATTTGGCACCTCCTTAACAAACTCTTTAAGGTGGCCCCTTGGAATATGATCCTTAATAGCGTCCTTTAAAGCCCGACACTCGTTGGTGTTATGCCCAATGTCCCGATGGTATCAACAATATTTCTGTCGATCTCTTCTACTTGGAGCCCCCCTCATCCTTTCTGGAGCGAGCAATCTTTTAGCCTCACAAGAGACTTCATATATATGAACTATGTCTTAAGTGAGGGGGTGTATTTTGCATACTGCAGGAAAGGTTGCATTTCCCTGCAATTTTCTGTCTTCTACCTCTTTTGGAACCTGTTACGGTCTTGGTCATTACGGTCTTGGCCCATTCGTTTATCTGATGGGTGATCTTGTTGCCTGTCTAGGGCTCTTCACGGCAAGCTTTTAGCTAGGGTTGCTAGTGAGCTTTCCATTCGCTGATGTTTAGCAGCCATTTGATGGAACTTCAGCAAGTTCACATGATCTTCACTTTGGAGCTTTTTCCATAACTCCGTTTATGGCCTGATGCCTACAATTAGTAAAGTCTGGATCGACTCTTCAGGTGCATCCATGACCTTTGTCTGTTCGTTCTGGAACCTCGTCAAATACAAGGTCAGTGTTTTGTCTCTCTCATAACAAATATTGCTCAAGTAGCTGAGCGACATTGTGAACTGTCTCCTCGCTTGGAATTGCTGTAGGTACAGCGAGGAGTATTATTGCTAAGAACTAATGAAGTTTGCCTTGAGTCTTTTGTACCACCTCTTAGCATCCCCTACCAATGTGACTGCGAAGCAACGACACTTTGCCTGGTCACAGACCTGGTGTAGCTCCATCAGGTCGTTGAATGAGTCTAGGTAGTCTCTGGGATGTCATTTCCCGTCGAACTTACTTTTTGGTACCCTGAATTCCTAGGGGAGCGGGGCTTGGTGAACTTTCTCTGTGAAAGGAGAGCTCACTATCTATTCCGCTGCATTGCTTTGGCGAGCTCTTAGATCTTCAAGTATTTTCTACACCCGATCTAAGTCTTCATTGAGAGGATTGCCCTGGCTGGCTTTGTTTAGCCATACCTCGAGCAAGTGAGTTTGCAAGTCTATTGCTTGTGAGCCCCTTCCATTATGTGCATTCGTGCGCGAGGTTAAGTTGTGATGGCTAGGCTGGTAGGTGCATGCTCATTAGTGCATTACTCGTGATGTTGGTTATAACTAGAATGTCGGTCATTGCTAGATTGGCTCACATGACTCGTCTCACGAGCTTGTGAGGATTGAGCCTGCCTTAGGCGTGGGTTGAAACTGACACGCTAATGCCGAGATACCACCGAGTAGGTCGGGTACCCTTTTGGCAACCATTATCTTGGTCTTCTCCTATGGGCTGTTTGCTCGGTCGCCTCTCGGGGTTAGTTTGCTCGTAGGACTCTCGTTCTTCGATAGAATGTTCTCGACCGTGTTGGGATCATTGGCCGTGCCTTGGTGCCGATGAACCAGATTAGGTCCTTTAGTCGATTAGGCCTATTGGGATGACGTTGGTGAAGTGTGGCTGGTTAAGGTCTTAGGGGGTTGGTTGCTGATTTCTCAACTTAGCTATATTTTGTTGCACAACCTATGCGACCATCGTTCTAATCATCTCCACCAACTGGCCATTCTCGGGATTTGATGTCCCTGCCCCTAGTTGGTTTGTTGCTACACCCGGTGGCCGGTGGTCGGCCTTGACAACGTCTTGGTGCACCTCTTAGTGGGTGGTCTCCACATTGTCGTGGTTCTTGGTAGTGGTCTTTGATCTGGTTTGAACCATTGTGGGACTTGAGTGATTAGGGGGTTTGTCGGACGCCCTCCTTCTAGCACCAAAATGTTGATGCAAAAATACACCAACTAGAGCGATATGATCGACCTTGACGAGATCAAAACCGATGTGTGTGTGATTATGGGTAATTAGCAATGTGTGAATGAAAAAATGCAATAAAATAAATGGCACAATGAGTCTTTAAAGTGGTTCGACGAGTTATACTCTTGAGCCTACGTCTACTGAGCTTACAATAATAGTCCTAGAACAATTTGCTAACCACTTTCTCATCGTTGGAGGGGGTTTTTATACAGATTTTGTACAAAGGAAAGAGCGAAAATAAAGGGATTACAATTAAGATTGAAATGCAACTCTGATATTCTCATGATTGAGCACTAAGATTGCGCCAAAATTGCTATCGATCTAATCCTTCCGAGATATCCGAGATCTAAAGTTATCTGTGAGTTGGTTGAACAACTGTAAGGATTGGTCACAACTAACTTGTGCTAGGTTGAGCTACAACTCGACTAGCTTATGCTGGGATAGACAATCAATTGAATCGAACAGATTCTGGATCGAGTTATAACCTCGCAATTCTCTGAGCTTGACAGAAAAATCACACACAACAATTATTATTTTAAATAATTAAAATATTAAAATTATTACTTAAATGAAATTGATTTTTTGAAAAAAAAAAAAGAGTTTGTGTAATTTTTTTTGAAATAATACAATACATTATAAACCCGTGGGGGAGTCGGTGACAATTTTCTTCCGTTTAATACGGCCTCTTACCTGCAGCAAAAAATTCGGCCAAACGCATGACTAATCTAAAAAATTACCGTAGTGGCACTGTTCACACCCCTAATACATTGCAGTACTTCCAAACCGCACATCCTATGATTAAAATTACTTCTATAGAATCTTCAATACCTTGATTGGTACGGAGCTCTAAGTTTTGGAGGCTCGGTATCTCCAAGTAAGGCATTTTCTTGGGCCATCTTCAGCAAGACTCTTCTCACAATTCTTCCAAATACATTCCTGAAGTCAGCTATTCAAAGATCTGGGACAAAAAAAAAATCAACAACAAATGAACTAAATTTATGGCAATAGAATCATTTTAAATAGGGTTATTATCATTCCGCGGACACATCTTTAAAAAACTCAACAAAAAAAAGACACATAATGGTAAATTGTAGTTAGATTTTAACCAAGTTATCGAAAAATGACATACACACCCTTGATTAAAGTTTTCATTTCAATTAAGAAATAAACTAATTTAAAATAAATAAAAAAATAATTAACCATCTGGAGTAAACTAAACTGATAGTAGCATTTGTGAAAATCCATGTTTAGGGTAATTACTAATTAGGTGCAGCATTTGTGCCCATTCCTGGAGTAATAGCATTTGTGAAGTTGTTGTATGATTAATTCAAATTTGTATTAGATGTCATCTAATACTGGACAAACTAACCTGTGTTTAGTTGATAAATTGTCAAATATTCAATTATAAATTATTTAACCATAATCAAATGATTGAGTCGCTCTTTTTATTACGTATTTGCTCAAAGGTTAACTAAATATTTCGAAGAATATCAAATTAACTTGATAATTGATTTGAATATATGCAGGTAAGCGAAATTAAACTAATAATAAGTTCAAGAATCGAATTAAACCGCTGTAATTGGAATATTGAAGTGTGAAGATAATAACTAGAGTTGGGAAACGGGGCGGGCTGGCCGGATACGGGCCAGGCAACCACGGGTAACGGGTCAAACAGGTGTGTAGAAAAAGTCATCACCCGTACCCCACCCGGGTCACCCGCAAAAACTTAATTTTGTCATTTTCCCCTGATTTTTGTTATTCAAATTTCAAACCTGTTTGATTTTCCTTTAGTAGCCCTGTATTGAAAATGCATTTAATACGTTGTCACAGCTTTTTGTAGTAAAAGCCCAAAACCTTTTCTTCTAGTTAAAAAACAGGTTGCTTTCATCAATCAATTATGCTGAAACTACATCCGGTAAAGAGTAATGCTAGTTCAAAGACAATCCAAACTTTGGTTTCAATGATTTCTCTCTCTTTCTTTTTGTTTTTTCTTAATTTTTTTTTTCTAGATGTTGTTATTTTATAACTCTTTTTATATGATCTTTATAAGGATAACATTTTTTCTTTTTTATAAATCATAAGCAATAAAACTTAAAACACAAACAAATAAAATACAGAAAATGAAATAGTAAAATGGAATCATCCCCAGCAAAGTAAATTACAAAGATGATAAAACATTTTGAGAAAACCATAAAATGCGATTGGAGGATGGAGATGGATTTTGAAGGTGCAGGGAGATTAAAAAGATTCTCTTTACTGCCTATAGATTTTCATAGGAAAATAAAGTCAGTTTAAATAGAAATTAAAATCTTAAAAAAAAAAAAAAACAAGACAAACAGCTTGAGTGCAGATGTGAGTGAATCAGAGAGTTCGAGTAGTGACTTTTCACATCGGCATGTGGATGACAACGAAGACGCTTCCACTTCTTTGACTTCTTTAGCTTCTTCCTCGCTCGTAGAAACAGAGTATGCTGGGCGTTACAGTGGTGAAGAGAGATTGAGAGGAGAGCTGCGTGCGTGAGAGAGATTGAGAGTGAGAGCTGCTGGGCGCTGGTGGCGTGAGAGAGAAAAGGTTTAGGTTTTTTTTTTTAAGTTAAATGCGGGTATCCGTGAGTATCACCCGGCCCATCCATTATTTTAACGAGCGGGCCGGGCACAGGTAAAGATGCATGGTACGGATAATTATTATGGTTACCTGTATCCGCCTGTTTTATCCGAGTATCCATGGACCTTCGGGTACGGGCCGAAGTTTGCCGGGTCTAAATTCATAACTAAACAAATAAATAGAGGTTTTGTTGAAGAGTTGAAGTAAATGTTGGGAGCACGGGCTAGCAAGCGGATCCAACATCAAGAGCCCATATCCAATCCTACATCAAGAGCCCATGTCCAACCCTAAAGTTACCATGGCGCCCGCCTAACGTTTTTACCTTGTAAGGGAAGGTTCTAATTATCAATAAGATTATTCCTGGGAAGTCATTTTCAAACCAATATAAGTAAGTTTAACCTCCACTTTTGGTTGCTTCTATTGCCGGTTTAGCTTTTCTATTCTTACGCTTTAAGGAGAAACATGAATCGTAAATTCAAGAGGGTGACAAATGTCGAGATAGGAAGCAAAACTATACCTAAATGAATTCCCTGATCTCGGGATTTCTTTCCCAAGTCCCGGATTGTAAGTGCAGGTGGAGGATGTACAGTGCAAAAAGGAAAACCCTTAAGTTTGCACCATAAACCCTGATTCCTTATAATTTGCTGCGATGGATATCCGAATCGCCAAGTTGGGATTTCGCCCTCCAATTCATTTTATGACAAGTAGAAGTATAAGCCATACGCTGTATGGAAAGATTTTGGAATGTGCTCGAAAGGTTATTGTGCGAAAAATTCAAATAATCTATGACTGCTGATTCTCCAAGTTGGGAAGGTATTGTGCCATTGAAAAAGTAGTCTCAAATAAGGAGAAATCAGTTTTGGAAGTCTACCAGTATCACATGGAATAGGACCGTTAAGTTTATTATCGGAGAGTTCAAGACATCTAAGATTCAAGAGTCCTCCAATTCGTAGTTGGTATTTGACTAGAAAGGAAGTTTGAAGAGAGGTCGAGGAAAGCAATTTGCGTTAACTTTGTGAGCCCATGTGGAATGGTACCGGGTATATTGTTTCGCTGACAGGCAGGAACGAAGTTAAGATTTTTAGTAAGTGAGTTTAAAACATTTAATTTAAGTTGATAAATTTAAAATAAATTTTTTTTAGGTTAATATGAATTTAAGTGGAATCAAAATTGTAAATATTATAAAATATAAAATCTTTTTTGATTTTTTTCAAAATTTGAGTAGATGCAATATTAATTTAAGTGGGGTTAAAATTATAAAATATAAAACCTTTTTTTTTTTTTTTTCAAGATTTAAGTGGTTTAATATGAATTTAAGTGGGATTAAAATTATAAATATTATAAAATAAAAGCATTTTTTTAATTTTTTTTTAAAGTTTTAGTGGGTTCAATTGAACCTATATATTATAGTGTGGCTATGTCCTTGGCGACAGGATTGCTATTATTAAACGATTATTGTTGCTCATTTCCAGAGGAATCGAGCCATTCGTTTGGTTGGAATCAATCAAGATACAATTCTTTGAGATTGATTAAATGACCAAGTGTTTATAACATCTATTTCTATGTAATTCTTGGATTAGTTCATATGGTTTTGTTTTAAAATCACCTAAATAGTTTTATTTTATTGATCAAGGGTAATTATCGGGGAATGAGATTGGATTGATCATTGATAAGTACTTCATGTATGCTTGCTTTATGTAAAGGGAGCTTTACCTCCGCTATGTAGATTGAACTTTGCTTTAATCATAAGGAAGTTGTGAGAAAAAAAAATTAGGGTTTTTAGCACATCTGTTTTCACCTTATAACTTACGGTCATTTTGACTTGTTTGGTCTATTTATGGTCCAAATGGGCTCAGCCCTTCCAAGTGCTATTCAATTCTAGGTTGTGTCATTTGAACTTTACCATTTGCTCCTGTCGCCAAAAAAAACCTATTTTCTCAATGATAACGATTTAAAAAAAATTAAAATTGTTGAAAAGATTACAAAGGGAGAAGGAAAAATCAAATTGCTTAGGATGTATTCCTATGAAATACATGTTAGGATGCACAATCTATGATTGGGAAGTAGCTAGAAAGAGAGCCCACGGCTCCAGAGCCCCGTGAGTGTTCAACAATTACATTTTTACGAGAGATCATTCCCTAGCATTTCCCATACAGGTGTTGTGCAAGTAATTTCTAAAGACTCAGAGTGCTCACAAAGTCCATCTTCCAACACTTACGACACTTCTCTTATGTTCAATTCTTCTAAGCTTCTTTAGTATCCCCCACAATGCCGGCTCAACTATACGCGTCCGTTACGCAACAATGTGACAAACTTCCACTACAAGTTCTCGCCATTGCGGTAGAATACATTATCCTGGAACAATCAATGTAATAGCTAACTAAGACAGACTATTTGAGGGTGATGAGTTAAGTAGCGAATCTGATTTTAGAAGTACGAAGAACCAATTAGTTTTCAATATGATTAGACAAGGAAGATTGAAGAATTTATGGGATTGTTATTATATTTAATATTTGTTTCAGTCAAGTTCTTGGTTGAATGGCGTTCCAAGTCAAGTTCTTGGTTGAGCAGCGATTCTAAGGTCTTGGGGATTAGTTGAGGTGCGCATAAAGCGAGTCCAGGACACTCCTAGTGATCAAATAAAGCAAAAAAGTTTTTGGTTGAAAAGTCAAATTCAATTTTCAAATTACAATAAGTGGATCAGTTCTTTGTTAAGGAAACCTTACCTCAAAAAATTTCCTCGAGTTTTTCACCAACCACTTCATGATCTTCAGATGTGTCTTGATGCATGGTAGCCATATCAGGTGAGTTATATGAGAAAACATATAAGAAAACTTGTAACAACTACTTTCTTTCTACCAGATTCGTAATATCAATTAATAAAAAGATAGCATATTTATCAAAACAAGTTGGGCCCAAAAAAAATTTCTTTACTTAGTAATCACATTCGTTACAAAACAAAACATCATATGTACAAGGATTTTCAAAACAAAACGAAACAAGGGACAGTGCAGCCAAATCTCCACGCTTGCCGACGTCCATCCGACCAAGTCCTCACCTATTTCCTGTACAACAAAGAAAACAACGGAGTGAGCACAAAGATGCTCATAAGTAAAAGCAGCTCTTACGCTTATCGTCCCCTAGTGCATTACTCATCAATTCTCTTTGTATTTTTATCAAATTTCTAATTCAAATTCTAGTTTTTTCTTTCTTTTTCTTTTCTTTCTATTCTTTTCTTTTTTCTCAATCTCATACCGCCTTTCTCATGGCGGGAAACCGCTCCCTCTCTCATAGCGGTTTATGTGTATTCCGCTCTCTCATGGCGGAGTCCGTCTTTCTCATAACGGATCACATGCATTCCGCTCTCTCATGGCGGAGATCGCTCCTTATCATAGCGATTTACACGCGTTCCCGCTCTCTCATGGCGGAGACCGTTCTTTCTCATAAGCAGTTTACATGAGGGTAACTCTATACTCACGAGTTCCCATCGCGATCTAGTTTCTTTTTCTTTTCTATAGCACTTAAAAATCCTTTTATCTTCTAGTGCTAGTTCTTTCTTTCTCTTTACTCTAAGAGAATTTGTTCCTTTCTTTATCTCTATTCATAGAGAGTTTCTTTCTCATTTCTCATATTTCTTTCTTATGTCATTACTCAATTAAACATATGCATATGGATGACTCATGCCTAAAATCTTCCTTATATGCATTCATGACATGCAAATATGCTACATTGCATAAGGTAAAGTTCTCTAATTCTACTTATGCTTCTTTTAGGCATTTCATCAAACAAAATGTGTGCATACATAAACTCTATTCTAACTTTAATCATATTTCTTTCTTAACCATCCAAAATTGGAGTTCAACTCCTTTGAATCATCACACATCCCTGCAAAAGAGAAACACACTTCAAAAATTCCTCCCAATTACTTCTAATTCTACCCATACTTCTACCAAAATTTCACAACACAATCCACCCTCCTCATGGTGGAAAAATCCTTCATATAACAACATTGAACCCATTCATGAATTCATCAACTTATTTCAACATAAACAATTCAAGCATTAATCATAGATCTAAAACTCTCTACACATCATTCAATCAAGTAAATCACAACTTAAATGATTTTACTTACCTTGGACACAAGTAGAACCCACTTAAACTCTCCACTCTTGATGGCTTGACACTTTCTCTTAGCCTTCAATACAAAACTTAAATAAGGATCCCCTTCTTTCAACAAATGAAAATTTGCTTCTAGAGTAAGGAATCTTATCTTTTAGCACTTAGGATCAATTTGTAACAAATTCTAGGCAAAAAGCTCTTCAAGAATCCTTGGAATCTTGGATGAAAAAATTGAGAGAAATAGGGGATGAAAGAGGCGGTGGTGAAAAACAAAATGAAGGGGTTTCTAAAGCTAACCCTTAAAATCACATATTTTTTCTCCCACTCTTTCCCAAAATACCCTTACTCACTCTTTGAAATTCCATTTAAGACCTTTCATTCTTTGCAAACACAACCCCGAATCAAAGTATTCTCCATGAATTTTCCTTACAATTCCTCCCCACTTTTCTGCTAAAAAGGGGTAGAAAGGTCAAATTGCCCTTAAGGAAGAAAAAAAATATCTAAAACTTAATCAACATTTTATTCGGGTTGTCGCGCGGCCCGAAAAAAGAAAACTGCGCGGCCGGAGCTGTCCAAGCCAACTTCCCCGTGGCTTAACCTCTCTTCGCCGCGGCGGAAGATTCTTCGCCGTGGAAAGACGGCAGATCAAAATCTTGTTTTCAACCAATTTTCAGGGCAAACATTCAACACAACACTTAATCAAACAATCATAACGGAAACCAACTTCGATTAAGGGCAAAAAGAAGCGATAACAACGTACCTCAAGCGGGGCGTTACAAAACTTATAAACAATGGCTTTCTTTTCTCATTTCTATTGCATTGC
>CM047740.1:19148967-19175941 GCA_026225825.1 Pistacia integerrima | reverse complement strand
CCTTGCATATATTGGCTTCTTTAAGTTACTTATTGGTTCCAATTTCTGCGTGTGCGGAGGATTACCTCCCCTCGGATATTGGCTCCTTTAAGTTTTGGTTATGTTTTCTTTCTCTATTTCATATGTTATGTTTTGTTTCACTATTTATTAAATTATGTTTATCTGTAATCTTCGGGTCTTGTGCTATCTTTACATTTTGAGGTGATATTACACATCCAAGAGGTTGAACTTACGTACATGGAATCCTCTTCAGCTTTATCTACGTTTACTGCTCCCATAAATACTAGTTTATCTAGATCTTCTTCTAAAGTAGACAGTCTGTATGAAATATCTTATATCCCAGAAAATCAAAAAATCCAAGACACTATCCCTCCTATTGTAAATCCTTACACCGCCTTTTCCAAGTCTACGTCTTCTTTGTCTAAAACCTTTAAAACTCTTGTCCGTCCTTCCAGAAAGCCAGTCAAAGAGTATGTCCAGACTAGTACATTTGACAAGTGTCAAATTCCAGCCACATCCCAAGAACAATATGTTACTTTAGAAATCCCTCAAGAATCCATTACTCAATGGATCCGTGAAGGATACTCTCATGTGCACTTTGGCGCAATCCGGCTCGCTCTCTCTTATCATGGCAGAAAAGGACTTCCAGTCTCAGTTCAAATTGCTTTATTGGACACTAGATTTGTCCAATATCAACATGCTTGTATCGGGACAGCACAAACAACTTTGAATGATGGGACAGTCATCATGACGCTGTTTCCTAATTTCAACATGTCTCTCTCTGATGTTCATTGCTCTAAGGCTCTTAAAGTTCAATTACAGATTGTTGGTGCAGATTTAAATCCAGGGAGTATTGCAGCTACTTTGCATTATCAAATGGTTTGGCGAATCCAAGACCATGCTCTTGATCTCGCTATCCCTACGACTACTGATGCACTGCTCCTTATTGTTGACTCTCAGAATACTCCTCATTGCATCAATATTCCCAGGCAAATTTCCAGAGATGATTTGATTAAATTGTTACCCGACTCTTGGGTGACGAGTTATGAGTCTCTTAACAAAAAAGAGACTCCGGTGGTTTCTACAAAATCTACCATACATGATAACAGTGACGGAACAACAACTATCAGATTTAAGTCTCCAGCAACTCCCAGTACTCCACCTTTGAGTTTTCGACAAACTCAATTCATGATTACTCTGATCATACCCATTACCACAGTACGGGAACCTGGACTTCCATTCATTCTTTTCAACAATCTGGTGCTCCTGTCTACCATCAATATGATCCAGTCACTGGTCACACTCCATTTGATCTTGACTGCCAATGCTCGAAATGCCGTGATGATCCTATTTGGGAAATCGATGAGCATTATCTTCCAAGACGAAACTATTTCAACCAGAAAAAGAAGAAAGCTCGCTGCAGTCCGATAGATCTTCATTCCCGCTTTGAAGAACATGATCCTGAAGTTGGTCTTCTTGGTCAACCATTTGGTAAATTTGACTATTATGTCAAATATTCTCCACCAGCCAGAAAAGATTCACCATCCAGTAATCCCTCATGGGACATCCCTCCGAAACCTCAACCCAAATCACCTTTAAAACGCAAAATCACCTTACTTCAGACAGCCTTTACCATGTTATCAACAATCTCTGCGATGGATTGCAAAAGAACATAAACCAACCCATTCACCCCTTGCTCGTACTCCTGTTCAGTCCGTTATGATGATCCAATCCCCTGAGCTCTCAAAGACAGGACAACATTTCAATTATGATACAGATTTTCCTTCTCTTCAGGAAACTGCCACTCAATAACCGAGAGTTGTTCCTTCCAAAGCTATACAGCCTGATGGATCCACACTTAAACTCTCGCAAGCTGAAGCCGTTCTCAATTGGCAAACTGAAAATGCTTTAGCCCAAAACAAAACCATGACCAGACTTGAACAAAAACTGGATTTAGTAGCTCATCAGGTGGAATCTCAGTCTCAGAACCAAACTATGCTGATTTCTCGGCTACAAAAACAAATTGATCAACTCCAAAATCGGATTGATCAGCTCCGTCAGGAATTAATGCATATTGTCAGTAGCTCTCATGGCTATTCAGCTCAGTTTCTCCAGAAGGAAGGAGAAATGAAGTCACTAAAAACCCAAATGGCATCGCTTCAGCAGGAATATCTTAAGTAAAAACTCAGACAACCACAGACTTTCCCTGAAATGTCATTAGTACCAAAGCCTTTTGATTCCACAACAGCATGGCCACAACCCTCTTTTTCCCCTTTCCCAAAAATTAGCCAACCATTGGTCTCACCTCATATACCTTCTGGTGCTGTTCAAGCTTTTGGCAACACTGAACAATTATATGCCAAGCTCCGTAAAGAACGTGATGAAAAGATCAAGCTGGAACGAGAACAAAAGAAGAGAGAAAAGTATTCTGCTAAACCGCGGACCCCATCCGCTGATATTCCTGACTCTTTCTCTTCCAGTCACTCAGATCCTCCATCTCCTAAGCCTCATCGTCATTTATCTAAGGATAAGGCTCCAATGCACATAATGATGATGGAAGACCGCCAACCTTCTGCTAATCCTGACTCTTCCAAAAATCCCGTCTCCTCCAATTTTATGAGCTCTTTTTTGCGAGACATGGCAGAAAGGCAACGTCTTGCCGCTTCGGGTCTTTCTGAGGATTCTCTATCAACCTTCCAAACAAAATCAAAAGCTGCAATACCTTCAACTGATGAATCATTTGAAAGTGAATTTGACTCTGACAGTGATACTTCTGATCAACATCCTCATGTTTATCCCTAACTGATGACCCATCAACCTGAATCGTCCAGACCACCTGTTGTTTCTGAGGTCGATGATGAGATGCCTGAAGGTGATGATTCCATTCCAGACTCTCCGCCTATGTATCGACAATCTCGTCATACTCCGGCTGAACGTGACTCTTATACAGCTTCAGCAAAGCTCCACACTTTTACCGTCGATGATCTTCCTTCACACAAATGGAGAACTCGAATGTATGAATTTCAGGCCTGGTTACAAGCTGAGATGTTGAAACCTAATGCCCAAGTCTCTACTGTACTTACACAGTTTACAGCTAGATTTGGAGGCATTCTCCGTGATTGGTGGATAAGTCTTCGGGAGTATAGACAAAATTTGTTCATCCAAATGCCAGATATCAACCAAGCCCTGTATCTCCTGTATGATGAATTCTGTGGATTACCTCACCTATATGAGAACCAAGTTAGAGAAGAATATTTCAAGATGCGATGCTGTTCTCTAAGAAAGAAAGATCTTGACAGGCATTACAAAGAGATGGTCAAAAGGTATCATATACTTAGGGGTATGGATGATCCTAATATGAAGCAAGCTTTTTTGGCATCAATTCCTGAATCCCTAAGTCATGAAGCAACCAAGCTTATGCAGTCCCAGAACAAACAACTTGGCTCCACTTCTTTTGGTGAAATTTACCAGTTTGTTATTCTTGCTCTGGAAAAGCTCTGTTCTCAAAAACAATTTTTTAATGATTATATGAAGCGTTCTAAACAGATGACAAAGGTTTGTCAACGACCAGACTTGCAGATCAAGTGCAAATCAGATCGCTCATGTTCTTGTCCTACCAAGAAGAAGTTTCATTCTAGACGCATCAAGTTTTCTCCACCTAATGCTCCGGCTCGACGCAAATTTTGACGTTTCAAGAACCGTAAGTTTCTTCACAAAAGGAAACGCAAAGGCAAACGGTCTAATCGGTGTTACTTATGCAACTGCCCAGGTCATTTTGCCAAAAATTGTCCAAACAAGCCTAAGTAGTCAGTCAAATGATGCAACAACTTTCTCAGCTCACAGATATCGATTTTTCTGATGATGATGTTGAAAGTTGGTTTTCAATGGATGACGAACCCACCTCAGACACCATTTTCCAGTTTGCAACCACTGATACTGAGTACTCTGATTCAGATGATTGTCATTATTTCTACCATATCCAACAAGCACCACAATCCCTTCCATCATTAGCCTTCTCATGTCACATACCTACAGCAAAAGTTCAGATCTTCCCTACTAAATACTCAAATCCTGTTTCAGTCATTGCATTCTTTGATACTGGTGCTACTCGTACTATTATCAACCCTAAGATCCTTCCAGCCTCTCAGTGGACACCTCATCAGGAAATATTCTACACTGCTAATAGTGAGACTTTCACTACTCATCTGATCAGCAAACCCATTAAAATCCAAATTTTCCCAGGCTGTTTCACTTTTCATAAAGTTCTTGGTTCCGATCTACCTGGCAAAGACATGGTTCTAGGTTTTGATGTTTATTCTAAACTCAAGAAACTTAGAATCCTCCCCTGATGGTGTTCGTTACAAGATGTTTTTCCAATCCTGGACCACACAGCCTAATTTGTTCCAGATTGAAGGCAATCCTATTAAGCAGATCAAGAACCAGCTTATTTCTCGTTCTTGCGCAGATTCTCATGCTGATTTTCTCACTAAATGTGCTCATCCATTATGGAAGAATTCAGATTTCTTTATCCGTCTTCCATTCATCAAAAGCGAAGATATCAATCCCACTAAAGCTAGTCATTCTGGCATGTCACCGGAACATCTCAGTCTCGCTCAACAAAAATATACTCAGCTTTTATCTCAAGGATTGCTTGGACCCACAGACTCTCAATGGGCATGTGAAGCTTTTTATGTCAATAAACGGGCAGAACAGGCCAGAGGAAAACTCAGACTAGTCATCAATTATCAGCCCTTGAATTTCTTCCTTCGTGATGATAAATTTCCTCTGCCTTCCAGACAAGTTCTTTTTGCAAATCTCCATAATGCAAAGATGTTTTCAAAATTTGACCTCAAAGCTGGCTTTTGGCAACTTGGAATTCATCCTGATGATCGTCATAAGACTGCTTTCTGTATACCCAATCACCACTACCAGTGGACAGTCATGCCTTTTGGACTAAAAGTCGCTCCTTCCCTGTTTCAGAAAGCCATGACGAAGATTTTTGCTCTCCTTCTGCATACATGTCTCATTTATATCGATGATATCCTTCTCTTTTTAAAAGACGAGGAATCTCATATACGTCTTCTTCGTGACTTTGCTGATATCATCCACACCTATGGTATCATGCTATCTGAGAAGAAAATACAATTGGGGCAAACAAAGATTGATTTTCTCGATATGGTGATTGCTAACGGCAAGTATGATCTTCAGCCTCATATTGCTAATGAATTGCAAAAATTCCCAGATGTTCTCACAACCATGGTTGTTAGTATCCTACGATACCCGATTCGTATCATACGATACGATTCGATACAGGTCACCAACGATACGTATCAGAGGGTGTATCCTAAACCATTCGATACGTTGATATGTATCCTACGATACGATAAGTATCCGTTCGTATCCTTAAAAATATCGATATAAATCGATACGACTTTATTAGTTTGGGTCAAATGTCCAAAAAAAAAAATCGGGTCAAAACCGGGTCACCCAACCCGATTCACTAAAACTTGTCCAAATTTACCTATTTTGCATGGAGAAAGTAAAGAGGAATATGTATTGCCCATTTTACATGATAATAATAATATAAGTGGAGATATAGATATTGACATTGATCTTGGAATTTTGTGATTAATTTTGATTATGTAATATCGTAATTTAAAGTCAATAATACCACAAAATTCTTTAATTAATCTTGGGGATTATATTAATTTTTAAAATTTTTTGATTATTTTATTAATTTTTTTGAAAAAGACGTATCTTACGATACGATACGATACGCGATACACGATTCAAAAAATTAGGTTTTCGATACACGATACGATACACGATTTGATAACCATGCTCACAACCAAGAAAGAAATACAACAATTCTTGGGAATTGCCAATTACATCTGTTTGTTTCATCCCCCAACATTTCGTTTCACTACTCCACTTTCCCAGATGCTTAAGAAGAATCCTCCAGAATGGTCTGAAAAGCAGACAAATGCAGTCAAGAGTCTCAAGCGCTCATCCTTCCATACACAACCATTGAAGATTCCTTCTTCTAGGAAACGCATTCTTCAGACAGATGCTAGTGACACTCATTGGGGTGCAGTACTTTTGGAACAAGATGACGACAAGGTACGACATCTGTGCGGATACTAGAGTGGACAATTCAAACCACACCAGCAGCATTATCATTCTACTTTCAAGGAAGTATTAGCAGTCAAAAATGCCATTGAAAGGTTTGAATTCCACCTTGTTGGACATCATTTCTTTGTTGAAACAGATATGAAGTCTTTTGATCAAATGCTTCGTTTCCATAAGAAAAAGGTTCCACATCAATAGTTACTCCGCTGGGCAGAATGGTTCAGTAAATATTCCTTCACCGTCCAGCATACCAAAGGTCACACCAACACCATTGCAGATTATTTATCCAGATCTAAAACTAAACAAGTTGGTTTCCTGAACCCTAAATCCAAACCTCTTCCATGTTTTATGTTCCAACCATTAACCCAGTCCAGTTCCTGTTCATCAGATATTATGCAGACATAATTTAATGCCAAAATGTCACCATAAATGCATTTTTATACCATAAATATCTTGGAAATTCGAATTCTTTGTAACAAAAAGAAAATAGAGCGAAGAAAAGTATTCACTGAATGCCGTCCTAATTCATCTAACAATATATGCATGTTGATTGCAACTGCAAAAATAATAATCTAAAAGATTGATGAATAACACATGGTGGAAACAAGAAAAACATAAAAGAAAGAAATATGCATGTTGGTTATGGAACTTTCAAACATTAAACAACTTAAAATGAATTAAGTTTGGTGTATTATACCTTCTCTAAGTGCCTTATTTGATGAAGTCAAAACCCAAAGGAATGAGTTCTCTACACTTTAACACCACCTAGTGAGAGAGAAAGCTTAGCCGATTTAAGAGAGAGTGAGAGCTTTGTGTTTTTTGATGAAAAATGAAATTCTCTACCAAAGATGAACTATTATTTCATTTATACATGCTAGGGTCATTTTATAATTACATGTTCTTCATGGTTGCCACATGTGAAGGCTCATTTATACAATGTCCCTTGAATAATCATTATTATTCAAAAACCTATGTAAACTATACTAGTTTACACTAATGACCCGTAATATTAATTTAAAACCCTTTAACTCTTAAAGGTTACTCTTTAACCCATATAATTCATCCTAACACTTTAAGATATTATAATTAATCCAATTAATTATCAATCAACCATTTTAACCCTTTAAAATGTCTTGAACAATTTCCGTGTAATGCTTTATATGGAAATTCTATTATTACCCTCGGAAGGTGCTAGCCCTCTTTGAATAATCATTTCTCTCTCAACCTTCTTTAACTTCACAAGGCTATTGGTGTGACCATGTAAGTCCATTGTGGGTTAGTCGTGAGCTAGTTCTGGATCAATCTAAAAACTCGTTCGGAGGCCCAACGACTACTGTAAAAATCTAGCAATGTGCCATAGCCCTTAAACCACGATGAAGGAATAGCTCTATCAAACCCTTTTTTAGATCATATGTACCATGCAGGTAAAGTACTTCCATTGATATATCCTGATCGAGTACGGATTCATGGAATGTCTAAATCTTAAACTCGATCTTCTATCGAATCGTCGATCAATATGTCCGGAACTTGTCATCACAAACTTACTTTCGTGTGACTAATAATATACTCTGGCCAGAGGTTTTGGTTTCCTACATTTATCGACGTTCGTCTAGGAACCCAGATCCAGATGGAGTCAACGGTACTCCAAATCCTATATATCCGAGTCAATGGATCCCGTCTTGACCATCGTTCGTTTCCGCATATGAACAATGTATGACCCAATAGGCTTTATCATGCAAAACATGATTAGTCTCATACTTATACGCCATATGAACCATACACATCCATATCGGGTCCGACCACAATGTCTCAGGTTAAAGGACTACATCGTGCACTGATATAACTAAACGATAAATCATTGACTACATGCTTTTCCAAGTGATGTGTCGTTATTTGGTCACGTTCGAAAAACAGTTCACCAATCGCTAATCCCTACTAATGCCCTAGTGACATGACTATCATTGTCATCCGTACTTATATCAACTTATGATATCTTTCAAAAGTGTCTAGCATGCCTACTATGCAATATAGAGATGGGCGTTTGCCCTGGCCTTTCAGGGATCCGGCCCGAATGGGGCGGGGAATCCCCGAAAAATTCGGGGATAAGGCCGGGGATGGTCCTTAAAAAAATCCCCGCACCCAGGGATGGGCCAGGGGAGGGGATAGTACAATCCCCGGCCCGACCTGCCCCATCCTCGTGAAGCCCTACCCAGCTTTTTTGAGAATTTTTTGTCTTTTTTTTTTTGTTCCCTTTGCGAGATTGTATAAAATTAAAGTTTAAATCATGGTTTTAAGTAATGAATCTAAATTTATCATATTTACTTTTATAATACTTTCTAATGTTTGTATTAAATTTATAGAAAAATAATTTAAACAAGGGAGTCTAATAATTATATTATTACTTTGTGAATTTCACAAAATAATAATACATGGGCCAAAATTTTTCTTGATTAGATTATTATAATTTACCAAACCAATATATTATGAGGTTTATATCGCAATGGATGATTTGAGTATATTATGAGGTTTATGTTGCAGCCTGAAGGATATTTAAATTTTATTGCTTTGAAATCCATGAGCATGTTCCAATTTTTGCCAAGAAATTGTTGTTATTCACCATATTCATATCAATTCTCAGCGAAATTTTCTTTCAGGTATTTATTTTATGAATTTTAGTAGATGAGACTATTTCAGTGGAATATTATAATGTCTCGGCAACATAAAGCATCAGAATGTGGAATCTAAATTCCTTTATTTAATACTATATAGAAAAGGTGTCACTAACTTAGTAACAATTAAATTAGTTTATGGTGGTAGTTATAAATTGCTTTTTAAATCTTAATTTAAAATTTACAAGAAATTGTTGATTTTATATTTTTTTACCATAAATTTAGCCTTTTTAATGAATTAACTACTGCAATTAAGCAGTCAAATATAGTACTTACCAACGTGCTAGTTTCTCACAATTAAAATAATTTAATATCATTGTCGTGAGAACATGTTTTGATCTACACGAGACAAAAATCCCCCGTTCGGGGGATAAATCCCCGTTCATCGGGTCGGGTTGGGACGGGACAAGGATGGGAGTGATTCCATCCCCACAGGCCGGGGACGGTCATGAGAAAAATCCCCGTCCACGGGGACAGTCATGGGAGTGGGTAATGGGGATGGGGAATGGGGTCCCTAGCCTGCGCCCATCCCTAATGCAATATAGTTGCCCAAATAATATTGCTTCCGCAGGGAACCTTTTTGATAAATTCATTTACCGATTAAATGAATCATCTGGGTAATTCATATACATACTTTATTTAAATGCATGACTAAATAAAAGAAACAATTTATATATATGAATTGAAGGACTCTTTCTTCTATTATTTATGATATATTGATACAGGACAAAATGCTCTGAAACCGACAACACGAATGGTTTCTAGGGTATGCACTAACAAATACTAACATAATCAACAATATGAAGTTCCACGTAAAAATCGATCCATTATTTGCAAATGCATTGTGTCAAAAAATATACCATACACTTAACCATGCACCGGAAAGCAGTGGTAAATATTAAATTTCAGATAAACAATATATAAGGTGAATAAAATATTGTTCGCCAACTTGATTGCAACAATTATCATGAACAAATAATATATAAGGCGAATAAAAAATTGTTCGGCAAATTGATTGCAACAATTATCATGAATAAATCAACAGAAAACTTTTAATATAATATGAACTAAAAAGGACATCGGAAACATTATATAGATTTGTTAATAATAATACAAGAGCAAAAAACAAAATGAAAAAATCAAACAAAAAAAACATAAAAGAGGTCGATAAAGGGGTTTTTGTGTGGTGGCATTGGAAATCATCCCCAACGCGCAATGTGTTCTGGATGCAAACCCTTTTAATATTAGAGAAACAAAACCCTTTTAGATGAGACTACGTTACCTGAAACCAAGATATTTGCTTTTTTACATAGAGTATGCATAGTCCGTAAATTAAGATAGAGAGAAAACATTAGAAAGAAACATATCAACAAATAAAAAGACAAACCAATTCCGACAATATATTAAATCTTGAATAACAACGTATACGTATAATGACAACATCAATCGTTTGAATTTCAGTGAATGTGAGGGGACAAACATGAATATATATATAATGTTTTCTTGAGATCTTTGAGATGCCACTATTTAATTGTTATTCATAATTAGGTGAATGTAAATGGACTAACATGAATCTATATATCTTTTAATTAGACATTTGGATGTCCAATATGTGTTATTAATACTAATAAATAGCAGCTCTAGAGCTACAACTGAAATCCTACGTGTATATTTCACATATTCATGAAGCGTTTGTATCTAAGAGCTGAATTTGGAGGGATTAAACCTTTGGAATGTCCAATAAAATAAAATCACTAATTTATTAATATGTCATTAATTGAATAAAATTCTTTATGATTAAAATTTGGTAGGTGAAGGGTTAGTATTAATGAGAATGTTATTTACATATATAGATATTTTAACTTTTAATTTGAAGTTGAATGGTTCCTTTAACTTTTAATTACATCCACCAACCATCAACCAATCACATCCTAGCACATTAATTATAGAAACTTGCAATAATTATAGAGCTCCTAAGATCCTATTTGGCATACTACATGGAATTCTATGTAGAGTCCAAATGGCGATCAATAGAAAGGGTAAGCTTCAGAATTATGTTAATATATGGATTATTTAAATAAAAATATAATTATTTAAAAAATTAAATAGCTAAAATATTTTAAAAAATTTAAATAAAAAATTTGAAAATTAAAAAATATATATCTGGCGAGAATTTTGTTCACTTTTCACCTTTTTATTATTGTTGATGCAAAAATACACAAACTAGAGTGATTCGATCGACCTTGATGGGATCAGAAGTGATGTATGCGTGATTACGGGTAATCAATAATGTATGAATGGAAAAATGAAATAAAATAAATGGCATAATGAGTTTTTAAAGTGGTTCGGTTAGTTACAGTCTTAAGCCTACGTCCACTGTTTTTATATTTACTGTGAGAGCTTACAATAATAGTCTTAGAACAATTTGCTAACCCCCTTTCTCATTGTTGGAGGGGGTTTTTATATAGATTTTGTACAAAGAAAAGAGCAAAAATAAAGGAATTACAATTAAGATTGAAATGCAACTCTGATACCGAGATTGTGCAAGATTACTGTCAGTCTGATCCTTTTGAGATATATGGGATCTGAAGTTATCTGTGAGCTGGTTGAACAATTGTAAAGATCAGTCGTGACTAGCTTATACTAGGTTGAGCTACAACTCGACGAGCTTATGTTGGATTAGACAATCAATTGAATCGAACAGATTCTGGATCGAGCTATAACCTCGCAATTCTCTAAGCTTGACAGAAAAATTACACACAACATTTGCCCTCTAGTGTTCGGTGCTCGTTTTGAGCTTCGAAGACTATTACTCGATTTGGTATCAAGCGCGGACTTCGTCAGTTGTGCACTGAATTGAGATTTGGTCGGGTTTCATGGGTCAGACTCATTTCTGGTCAACCTACTCAATACTTGGCTTTTTCTTTGCTGTGATACTCTTGGCAAACTTGAAATTTGAAATAAAGGGTATTTGTGTAAATTCTACGCGGTCATGTTGTATTAAATGTGGCAGCCTTTGGCAGTTACTTTTCGTCGCTTAAGCGACTACAATTGTCCATGTGCAAAGTTGAGGTGACATGTAGCGACGGTTATGATTATGGCAGTCTAACGGTTGATCGCCCCTCACGGATGATTGACACGTGGCCACGTCCAAGGGCTAAGATTACTCGACGAATGGAAGGTCAAGATTCATTGTAGATCAACGGCTACGATCAAACCCTGCCTTTTCATCTCCCATGCAAATCACTATAAAAGCGGACAAAATCGTCAAAAAGTCTACACACTTTGCAAAAGTTCTTAGATTTTCTTATTCATTTCGTCGCTATTCCTTCGTTTTCACGGTGCTTTTTTGGCGAGTTTGTCCTTTTTTTTACTTTGGTAAGGTTTCTTTCCCTTCCTCTACTTGTTTTCATAACTTTTGCGGTTGAGGGTGGCCATTGTCGTGGCCACATTAAGCTTTTTAGGGCCTTGTTAGGGTTTTTGAGTGTGTTTTCGGTGGTTCTAGGTTTAAGGAGGGTTTATGGCTGTGGCCACCGGAATCCTGGTAGGTCGCTTGCGTCTGTTATTTGACACGAGCTACCTTGGGTGCCTGAACTAAAAGCAAAGTGTGGATTGGTCACCGAATTTTTGAGCTTTGACACATGTTTGCTTCTGTTTCAGGTATCCAGGAGAGCTATTGTCATGTCTTCGTTAAGTAGCCATACTATTGATCACATGTTCAATACCCCAGTGGGCTCAGTAGTTTTTGGGGGCATAGTCCTTGAGGTTTTTGAGGATGTCATCATATGGAGCTCAGACCCGGATGCAACAGGTTCTTTCGACCATGCCTTTGTGGAGGTTACTCAACCGAAGAGGTCTTTTATATATAGGTCGCACAAGAAACCACAATCCTCGATTGGGGCTAAGGATCTTAGGCGCATAAATGAAACTTATGTGCCTCAACTTAACTTTAGGGTTCCGGGAGGTTTCTCTCGAAAGAATCCTCTCAGAGGCTGCTTGGCGGTCTGTGAGTCCCTTTTGAGGTGCAGGCTATCCATTCCCACCCATAATTTCATCGATAGCGTCTTAAGATGATTCGACATCGTCCCTCTCCAGCTGTCAGTGAACTTTTATATTATAATTGTAGTTTTGTACATAGCATACCAAATAGCCGAGTTAGGCGAGCCATCTATGGAGAAGCTCGTCCATTTGTATAGGTTAAAAAAAGGTCAATATCAAACGTACTACCTCTCTAAGGTGAGGAAAGTACATTTCAATAGTTTGGTCGATGTTCAGAAGAAGGTCCCGCATTGGGATTATCATTTTTCTTTTATGAGGTTGGGGAGACCGACATTTTTGCTTTAGAAGCTAGTAAGAATTTGATCCTTGCATGCACAAAGAGTGTTGCCCAGCTTGATCATCAAACTAACCACATTTCTTTGCTTCGCAGTAAGCGTCGAGCAAAAATTTCTTCCCACAGTAAGCTTTGAGCGGCTTCAACAATCTCTCTAATAGGGAGCACAATGTTAACGAGATTATCTCGCTTCCCTGATTGAGGGTGTACAGCTTTTGCGCAGGCGAAGCCATATTCAACACTATTCTTGAGAAAGGTAAAGTGTTTCTTGCTCGTTGTCCCCTATTTTGTTAGGTCACTGATTGTTTGCTTCTCTTTTCGCAGATATGTGGGTTGAGAAACCAAAGGGCCTAAAGAAGAAGACGGCAGCGCCCAAGGTTGTTAAGAAACCATCGATTGCTCTAACGAAGAAGCAACCTATTGATGCTGCTAGGATGGTTAGGCGCCCGGCCTTGAAGCACAACGGTGGCAACCTTGAGGAAGGGCCAAACGGCAAGAAGCCTACAACTGCCTCCAAGGCAACCAGGGATAAATGTGCCCTTGAGCTCTAAAAGGGGACTGCAAAGAAAAACTTTGAGCTAACTAAAGGCTCGGGGAAGTAGAAGGAGCCCGACCAATATGATGGCTCGGGCAAGAAGAAGTCGATCGAGCTATAAGGAGGCTCAGAAAAACAGAAGGTTGTTGAGCAACAAGCTGGCTTGGGCAAAGAGGCTACAAGGCAAGTTGGTGGCCCTAAGAAAATCGCGGCCAAGGACTTGGCTAAGCAGAAGTCCATTCTCATGAGCAAAGCTATCATTCCCGTGGAAAGTAAATTAGACTCACCCCAACAAGGAGGCAAAATGATAGACGAGGCCGCTCGAGTTGCACAAAGCACATCGGTGTCGAGGTATATATATACGCTTCTCTTTATTCCTCGCTGACTTTTTTTTTTTTTTTTTTGTTTAGGCTTGCGTGGTGATCAGGCTTCTCTATGACGAGTGTTACCCCACATTGATAGGCACTCATCAGGGATGACAGGAAGCGAAGACGTTCAAGGTGGATGCCTTGGCTACGGCCAAGGTGGCCGAGAAGGAGAAAGACTTGAGGCAGGTTGAGCTTGAACGACTTAAGGGAGAGATGAAGACCTTTGGGGTCAAGGAAAAGGAATTCCTTGACAAGATTGAGGCGAGCGAGACCGCCCGGGCAAAGGCTGAAGCAAAAGTAGTCGAGGCCGAGAAGAGCTTGGCACAACAGCGAGGTGCTAACAATAAGCTGAACTTAGAGCTTACCTTGGCTCAGAAAGTTGCATCGAATTGGGAGGCTAAGTTTAAGAAGGTCTCACTTGATCTTGCCGAAGAGGTGGAAGGTTGCCACAGGGCTGAGGCTGAGACTGAGACTGAACATCTTAGGCTCAAAGTTGGGGAGCTGAACTTAGCCATCACGAACTGAGCTTGGGAAACGTCGGTCTTCCTGGTGCAAAAACTGTGAGAAACTTATCCTTCGATTGACTTTCCCTTCCTTCTAAGGGCCTACCAGAAAGAAGTTGACAGGATGAGGATCGAGGCTCAAAGGATGGCCTATATTTACTGAGATGACTCTAAGCCCAATAGAGAAAGTGAGAAGGGAGTCGAGGAGGGAGAGGATCCGGCTTCTCTAGCCACTTCCCACCCATTGCTGCTGACCTTCCTCTATTTGAGATTCCGTAAGATGTCCAACTCTTACCCCTGAAGAGGCTACCAAGACTCCTGCTGTCGGTGAGCCATCTACCCTAGTCGATGACGGGCTTCTTGGTCTGGCTGGTGATAATGCCCTCACTTCTCCAACTACTTAGAAGGATCCACCCCCCTTTTTTAGTTTAGTTTGTAACCAAACTTTACAATCAATGAAAAAATTGTTTTGCACATTTCTATCAGGCAATTTTTCATTTCTGTAGAGTCATTTTGATCGTCCTAATCGGACATTAGACTTATCATAAAAAAATTGAATTTGCTCTAAGTTATGCGTAGCTCGCTTCTTGAGGAACTTTTCAAATATATGCTAGGAAATATTGTGCGACAACTCTGAGTTTGGAATTGTTATCCGTCTCGAGTTTTGGTTGCCAACTTATGATTGATTTCCTTCGACGTGTTTTACTTGAGTTTTCCCAAGTTTAACTCCGTCGATTTAAGAAGTTTCTCCCTTAATGAGTTGAATTCCGACGTGGCTTATCGAGCTAAGCTGCCTTTTTTTGAACTCTTGACTTTGAGTTTTGGATGTGATTGCGTGGGTCACGATTTTGAAACCATAAATGATAAATGATAAACAATATATTAATAAACAAAAGATGACGAACAAAGTAAAGTTCATGAATACTACCTTTTTTTTTATTGATAGAATTTTGACTATAAACGACCTTATAATGAGAATAGGAGAAAAACAAAACATGACTGGAACCCGAGCTACTCATTGGTAATACCTTCGTAAATGCTTGGCGTTCCATGTTGGTAGTGAGGCTTCATCATTGAGGTGTTCCAGGTGAAAAGTTCCTGGTGCGAGCTTTTCGGAGATCCTAAATGGACCTTCCCATTTGGGCCTAAGTGCCCCCAAATTCGGGTTTTGTGTACCCTGGCAACCTTTCTGAGGACTAAGTCGCCCACTTCAAAGTCCCTATTCTTGACTTTGGAATTGAAGTATCGTCTGGCTCGCTTATGGTATGAGGCAAGCCTTAGATGAGCTTGGCTCAGTATTCTTCGATTAGGTCACACCTTAAGCGGAGAAAATCTTAGTTTGTTTCTTTGTTGAAGACTTCCCTCTGGAACGAACTAATCCCCACTTCAACTGGGGCCATTGTTTTACACCTGTATGATAGAGAGAATGGGGTCTCTCCTGTCGAGCTTCTAGCTGTCGTTCTATAAGACCATAAGGCCTCGGGTAATTCCTCAGCCTATTTTCCTTTTAAGGCGTTGAGCTTCTTCTTAATGGTGTGCTTGATCACTTTGTTCATAGCCTTTACCTGACCGTTAGCTTGAGGCTGATAAGTAGCGGCGAAGCTCTTTTTAATCAAGTTTGTTCTGAGAAAGATGCAAGTCCTCACTATCGAACTGTCTCCCATTGTCGGTTATTATTGTATGTGGAATTCTGAACTTACAAATGATGTTTTTGTGGACGAAATCTTTTAGCTTGTTTGATGTGATGGTAGCTAAAAGCTCAGCTTTTGCCCACTTTGTGAAGTAGCCCACTGCAACTACTACGAACTTAACACCCCTTTTTCCTTGAGGCAAAAGGCCTATCAGGTCGATGCCCCAAATTGCAAATGGCCAAGGGCTTGTCAAAGTAGTTAACTCTTGGGGCGGAGCTCGCGAAACATTTACAAATCTCTGGCATTTGTCGCACTTGCGCACATAGTTTGCTGCATTGTCAAAAACTGTTGGCCAATAATACGACAAAGCACCTTATATACTAGAGATCTGCCCCTTGCATGGTTCCCACTGATGCCTTCGTGGATCTCTCTCAAAACATAGTCCATGTCTTCATGGTTAACACACCTTAAGAGCGATGAATTGTACCCACGTTTATACAACTTGTCATTGATGAGCATGTATCGAGCTGATTTTGCTTGAAATGTTCTGGCTTCACTTCTTTCTTCGGGCATTGTTCCATTTTTTAGGTAGGCAATTATTGCATCCATCCATCCAACTGTATCTTTGCTCTGTTACTAAGATTGGTTCTTGTGGAGCGAGGATGCTTGGACTTAGGAGGAATTTGAGAGGTATCAAATCAGTCTTCTCTTGGCTCATTGTAGAAGCTAGGCGGGCTAGAGCGTCAGCTATTGAATTCTTCTCCTTTGGGATTTGAAGAATAATGAAGGACTTGAACTGCTCAAGCTTAAATTTCACCTATTAGAGATAGGATGTCATTCTGTCCTCCTTTGCTTGATATTCCCTAGAAATCTGGTGGACTACGAGCTGAGAGTCACTATAAATCTTGACGAACTCTGCCTCGATTTCCTTGGCGAGGCAGATCCCCGTGAGTAATGCTTCATACTTTGCCTCATTGTTGGAGGAGGCAAACCTGAATATGACTGTAGCTCTAATCGGGTTCCTTTCGGGACTTTCAAGCAAAAGCCTAGCTTTTGCCCCATTCTTATTTGAGGACTCGTCTACGTATAGAGTCTATTGCCATAGATCGTCAAGTTTTGGTTTCTGCTGTCTACTTATCTCCGAGGTGCTTGTCCCTGGTGGGCTTACTTGACCCTCAGGCTGATAGGAGAATTCTAAAATGAAGTTTGCCAAAGCCTGACCTTTTATTGCTATTCTCGGTATATACTTAATATCATGCTGACTCATCTCCATTGTCCATTGAATTAATCTCCTTGACACCTCGGGCTTCTGCATTATTTTTCTTAGTGGGAAGTTCGTCAACACATGAATGAAGTGTGCTTGGAAATAGGGCCGCAGCTTTTGAGTAGCGATGACAAGTCCATAAGCAAGCTTCTCCATCTTGGGGTATCTTGTCTCAACGTTGAGCAACCTCTTGCTCATATAGTACACCAGCTACTGCACTCCCCCCTTTTCGCATACCAAAGCCGCATTGATTACAGACTTAGATACATATAAATATAGCAGCAGCGGCTCACCCTGGATGGGCTTTGATAGTAAATGAGGTTCCCCAGATGCTTCTTCAATTCCTAAAATGCTTTCTCGCACTCCTCTGTCCACTTGAAACCATTTTTTTCCCTTCAAGGTCTCGAAAAATGGTAGGCACTTGTTTGTGGCTCGGGAAACAAACATGCTAAGTGCGGCCACATGCCTTGTCATACTCTGAACTTGCCTTATGTTGGTCGGACTTTTCATGTCCAAGAGAGCTTGAATTTTTTCTAGGTTGGCTTTGACACCCTGCTGATTGACCAAGAAACCCATAAACTTTCCCGAGCTTACTCCGAAAGCACATTTTAGAGGATTGAGTCTCATTTTATATTTTCTGAGGATGTCAAACATTTTCCCTAGGTGCTGAATGTGGGTTTTGGCGACCTTTGATTTGACGAGCATGTCGTCGATATACACCTCCATCGTTTTGTCGATTTGCTCGGTGAACATCTTGTTCACAAAACACTAATAGGTCACCCCAGCATTCTTCAAGTCAAACGGCATAACCTTGTAATAGTAAATACCCCGGTCAGTAATAAATGAGGTGTGTTCTTCATCGGACTAATACATCAAGATATGGTTGTATCCCGACTATACATTCATGAAGTTGAGTAGTGCATTCCCTGCTGTTGCATCCACTAATTGGTTGATCTTGGGTAGCGAAAAGTTATCTTTGGGACAAGCTTTATTCAAATATGTGAAGTCGATACAAGTCCGCCACTTGCCATTCGACTTTTTTACCAAGACTGGGTTGGCGAGCCAATCCAGGTATTTTACTTCCCTGATGAAGTTGATGTTTAGGAGTTTGTCAAGTTCATCTTTGAGTGCTTTGGAGTGTTATGCATCCATATATCTTTTCTTTTGTCTGATTGGCCGAGATGTTGGGTCGACATTCAATCTGTGGCAAATTACCTCAGGGCTGATCCCCACCATATTTGCGTGTACCTATGAGAATAAGTCAAGGTTTTTCTTTAGGAATCCCATCAGACTATCGGTTAGTTCTTTGCTTAGATTGCTGCCAATTTTTAACACGCGAGTTGGGTCTTCCTTGCCGATGAATACTTCTCGCGGCTCTTTTGTTGGCCCTGCTACAGGCTCTTCTTTATAGATGCGAGGATCTATGGTGTCCTTTAGAGGTCTGGGGTTTGGCTCGGACTCTACAATGACCATGGTTCTCGAGAGTGGCCATTTTAGTGCAGCATTAATGGCTCGGTTGTAACATTCCCAAGATTCTTTCCTACAACTTCTAATTGTCGCGATCTAGCCTAGAGTCGGGAACCTCATTACTTGGCAACGTACTAAAGTGACTGCATTTAGATCATCCAGGATCGATCTTCCTAAGATGACATTGTAAGTGGTCTAGCAATCCACCACTAAGAATTCTACCATCACTGCCCTGATTTCGGGTTCTACACCTAAGGTCACGAGCAGGTTGATTGTTCCCTTGGGGGTCAGGCTATCCCTGGTGAATCTGTAGGCGTGACGGACACACCTTTAGATCTTGCTCTATGAATCTCATTTCTCAGAAAGCTCCTAAGAAAATGATGTTCGCTATACTACCATTATCGACCATCACCCTTAGTACTCTTGCGTTGCCGATCCTTACTGTGATTACAATCTCATCATGATTATGGCAAGGAGATTCTTCACATTCCTCCATTGTGAATCCTACCACCTCGCTCTCTTGCTTGAGCCGCTTCGGCAGCTTCTGTTCGCAGCTCATTACTTAGGGGACCGAGTCTATTCTGGCCTCTCAAGCATATTGCTCACATGAGTGCCTTTAGCTCCCTACCCCCCATATATCATGCCTACCAGAACTTCATTGTTGGCGTTGGCTAGGGTTTACTGGATCTGGTTATTCTACTTACTAGTATTTTCACGATTTGGCACCTCCTTAACAAACTCTTTAAGGTGGCCCCTTAGAATATGATCCTTAATAGCGTCCTTTAAAGCCCGACACTCGTTGGTGTTATGCCCAATGTCCCGATGGTATCAACAATATTTTTGTCAATCTCTTCTACTCGGAGCCCCCCTCATCCTTTCTGGAGCGGGCAATCTTTTAGCCTCACAAGAGACTTCATATATATGAACTATGTCTTAAGTGAGGGGGTGTATTTTGCATACTGCGGAAAGGTTGCATTTCCCCGTAATTTTCTGTCTTCTACCTCTTTTGGAACCTGTTACGGTCTCGGTCATTACGGTCTTGGCCCATTCGTTTATCTGATGAGTGATCTTGTTGCCTGTCTAGGGCTCTTCGCGGCAAGCTTTTAGTTAGGGTTGCTAGTGAGCTTTCCACTCGTTGATGTTTAGCAGCCATTTGATAGAACTCCGGCAGGTTCACATGATCTTCACTTTGGAGCTCTTTCCACAACTCCGTTTATGGCCTGATGCCTACAATTAGTAAAGTCTGGATCGACTCTTCAGGTGCATCCATGACCTTTGTCTGCTCATTCTGGAACCTCGTCAAATACAAGGTCAGTATTTTGTCTCTCTCATAACAAATATTGCTCAAGTAGCTGAGCGGTATTGTGAACTGTCTCCTCGCTTGGAATTGCTGTAGGTACAGCAAGGAGTATTATTGCTAAGAACTAATGAAGTTCGCCTTGAGTCTTTTGTACCACCTCTTAGCATCCCCTACCAATGTGACTGCGAAGCAACGACACTTTGCCTGGTCACAGACCTGGTGTAGCTCCATCACGTCGTTGAATGAGTCTAGGTAGTCTCTGAGATGTCCTTTCCCGTCGAACTTACTTTTTGGTACCCTGAATTCCTAGGGGAGCGGGGCTTGGTGAACTTTCTCTGTGAAAGGAGAGCTCACTATCTATTCCGTTGCATTGCTCTGGCGGGCTCTTAGATCTTCAAGTATTTTCTACACCCGATCTAAGTCTTCATTGAGAGGATTGCCCTGGCTGGCTTTGTTTAGCCGTACCTCGAGCAAGTGAGTTTGCAAGTCTATTGCTTGTGAGCCCCTTCCATTATGTGCATTCGTGCGCGAGGTTAAGTTGTGATGGCTAGGCTGGTAGGTGCATGCTCATTAGTGCATTACTCGTGACATTGGTTATAACTAGAATGTCGGTCATTGCCAGATTGGCTCACATGACTCGTCTCACGAGCTTGTGAGGATTGAGCCTGCCTTAGGCATGGGTTGAAACTGACACGCTAATGCTGAGATACCGCTGAGCAGGTCGGGTACCCTTTTGGCAACCATTATCTTGGTCTTCTCCTACGGGCTGTTTGCTCGGTCGCCTCTCAGGGTTAGTTTGCTCGTAGGACTCTCATTCTTCGACAGAATGTTCTCGACCGTGTCGGGATCATTGGCCGTGCCTTGGTGCCGATGAACCAGATTGGTCGCCGGTCGAGTTCCGACCTATTGGGATGACGTTGGTGAAGTGTGCTGGTTAAGGTCTTAGGGGGTTGGTTGCTGATTTCTCAACTTAGCTACATTTTGTTGCACAACCTATGCGACCATCGTTCTAATCATCTCCACCAACTGGCCATTCTCGGGATTTGATGTCCCTGCCCCTAGTTGGTTTGTTGCCTGCTACACCAGCGGAACTGGTGGTCGACGCCCAGCAGCGTCTTGGTGCACCTCTTAGTGGGTGGTCTCCACATTGTCGTGGTTCTTGGTAGTGGTCTTTGATCTGGTTTGAACCATTGTGGGACTTGAGTGATTGGGGGGTTTGTCGGACGCCCTCCTTCTAGCACCAAAATGTTGATGCAAAAATACACCAACTAGAGCGATATGATCGACCTTGACGAGATCGAAACTGATGTGTGCGTGATTACGGGTAATTAGCAATGTGTGAATGAAAAAATGCAATAAAATAAATGGCACAATGAGTTTTTAAAGTGGTTTGACGAGTTATACTCTTGAGCCTACGTCTACTGAGCTTACAATAATAGTCCTAGAACAATTTGCTAACCACTTTCTCATCGTTGGAGGGGGTTTTTATACAGATTTTGTACAAAGGAAAGAGCGAAAATAAAAGGATTACAATTAAAATTGAAATGCAACTCCGATATTCTCATGATTGAACACTAAGATTGCGCCAAAATTGCTATCGATCTAATCCTTCAGAGATATCCGAGATCTAAAGTTATCTGTGAGTTGGTTGAACAACTGTAAGGATTGGTCACAACTAACTTGTGCTAGGTTGAGCTACAACTCGACTAGCTTATGCTGGGATAGACAATCAATCAATTGAATAGAACAGATTCTGGATCGAGCTATAACCTCGCAATGCTCCGAGCTTAACAGAAAAATCACACACAACAATTATTATTTTAAATAATTAAAATATTAAAATTATTACTTAAATGAAATTGATTTTTTGAAAAAAAAAAAAAAAAGAGTTTGTGTAAATTTTTTTGAAATAATACAATACATTATAAACCCGTGGGGGAGTCGGTGACAATTTTCTTCCGTTTAATACGGCCTCTTACCTGCAGCAAAAATTCGGCCAAACGCATGACTAATCTAAAAAATTACCGTAGTGGCACTGTTCACACCCCTAATACATTGCAGTACTTCCAAACAGCACATCCTATGATTAAAATTACTTCTATAGAATCTTCAATACCTTAATTGGTACGGAGCTCTAAGTTTTGGAGGCTCGGTATCTCCAAGTAAGGCATTTTCTTGGGCCATCTTCAGCAAGACTCTTCTCACAATTCTTCCAAATACATTCCTGAAGTCAGCTATTCAAAGATCTGGGACAAAAAAAAAATCAACAACAAATGAACTAAATTTATGGCAATAGAATCATTTTAAATAGGGTTATTATCATTCCGCGGACACATCTTTCAAAAACTCAACAAAAAAAAGACACATAATGGTAAATTGTAGTTAGATTTTAACCAAGTTATCGAAAAATGACATACACACCCTTGATTAAAGTTTTCATTTCAATTAAGAAATAAACTAATTTAAAATAAATAAAAAAATAATTAAACATCTGGAGTAAACTAAACTGATAGTAGCATTTGTGAAAATCCATGTTTAGGGTAATTACTAATTAGGTGCAGCATTTGTGCCCATTCCTGGAGTAATAGCATTTGTGAAGTTGTTGTATGATTAATTCAAATTTGTATTAGATGTCATCTAATACTGGACAAACTAACCTGTGTTTAGTTGATAAATTGTCAAATATTCAATTATAAATTATTTAACCATAATCAAATGATTGAGTCGCTCTTTTTATTACGTATTTGCTCAAAGGTTAACTAAATATTTCGAAGAATATCAAATTAACTTGATAATTGATTTGAATATATGCAGGTAAGCGAAATTCAACTAATAATAAGTTCAAGAATCGAATTAAACCGCTGTAATTGGAATATTGAAGTGTGAAGATAATAACTAGAGTTGGCAAACGGGGCGGGCTGGCCGGATACGGGCCAGGCAACCACGGGTAACGGGTCAAACAGGTGTGTAGAAAAAGTCATCACCCGTACCCCACCCGGGTCACCCGCAAAAACTTAATTTTGTCATTTTCCCCTGATTTTTGTTATTCAAATTTCAAACCTGTTTGATTTTCCTTTAGTAGCCCTGTATTGAAAATGCATTTAATACGTTGTCACAGCTTTTTGTAGTAAAAGCCCAAAACCTTTTCTTCTAGTTAAAAAAACAGGTTGCTTTCATCAATCAATTATGCTGAAACTACATCTGGTAAAGAGTAATGCTAGTTCAAAGATAATCCAAACCTTTGGTTTTCATGATTTCTCTCTTTCTTTTTGTTTTTTCTTTACTTTTTTCTTCTAGATGATGTTATTTTATAACCTTTTTTGTATGGTCTTTGCAAGATAACATTTTTTTTTTTTTTTTGATAAATCATAAGCAATAAAACTTAAAACACAAACAAAGAAAATACAGAAAATGAAATAGTAAAATGGAATCATCCCCAGCAAAGTAAATTACAAAGATGATAAAACATTTTGAGAAAACCATAAAATGCGATTGGAGGATGGAGATGGATTTTGAAGGTGCAGGGAGATTAAAAAGATTCTCTTTACTGCCTATAGATTTTCATAGGAAAATAAAGTCAGTTTAAATAGAAATTAAAATCTTAAAAAAAAAAAAAAAAACAAGACAAACAGCTTGAGTGCAGATGTGAGTGAATCAGAGAGTTCGAGTAGTGACTTTTCACATTGGCATTTGGATGACAACGAAGACGCTTCCACTTCTTTGACTTCTTTAGCTTCTTCCTCGCTCGTAGAAACAGAGTATGCTGGGCGTTACAGTGGTGAAGAGAGATTGAGAGGAGAGGCTGCGTGCGTGAGAGAGATTGAGAGTGAGAGCTGCTGGGCGCTGGTGGCGTGAGAGAGAAAAGGTTTAGGTTTTTTTTTTTAACTTAAATGCGGGTATCCGTGAGTATCACCCGGCCCATCCATTATTTTAACGAGCGGGCCGGGCACAGGTAAAGATGCATGGTACGGATAATTATTATGGTTACCTGTATCCGCCTGTTTTATCCGAGTATCCATGGACCTTCGGGTACGGGCCGAAGTTTGCCGGGTCTAAATTCATAACTAAACAAATAAATAGAGGTTTAGTTGAAGAGTTGAAGTAAATGTTGGGAGCACGGGCTAGCAAGCGGATCCAACATCAAGAGCCCATATCCAATCCTACATCAAGAGCCCATGTCCAACCCTAAAGTTACCATGGCGCCCGCCTAACGTTTTTACCTTGTAAGGGAAGGTTCTAATTATCAATAAGATTATTCCTGGGAAGTCATTTTCAAACCAATATAAGTAAGTTTAACCTCCACTTTTGGTTGCTTCTATTGCCGGTTTAGCTTTTCTATTCTTACGCTTTAAGGAGAAACATGAATCGTAAATTCAAGAGGGTGACAAATGTCGAGATAGGAAGCAAAACTATACCTAAATGAATTCCCTGATCTCGGGATTTCTTTCCCAAGTCCCGGATTGTAAGTGCAGGTGGAGGATGTACAGTGCAAAAAGGAAAACCCTTAAGTTTGCACCATAAACCCTGATTCCTTATAATTTGCTGCGATGGATATCCAAATCGCCAAGTTGGGATTTCGCCCTCCAATTCATTTTATGACAAGTAGAAGTATAAGCCATACGCTGTATGGAAAGATTTTGGAATGTGCTCGAAAGGTTATTGTGCGAAAAATTCAAATAATCTATGACTGCTGATTCTCCAAGTTGGGAAGGTATTGTGCCATTGAAAAAGTAGTCTCAAATAAGGAGAAATCAGTTTTGGAAGTCTACCAGTATCACATGGAATAGGACCGTTAAGTTTATTATCGGAGAGTTCAAGACATCTAAGATTCAAGAGTCCTCCAATTCGTAGTTGGTATTTGACTAGAAAGGAAGTTTGAAGAGAGGTCGAGGAAAGCAATTTGCGTTAACTTGGTGAGCCCATGTGGAATGGTACCGGGTATATTGTTTCGCTGACAGGCAGGAACGAAGTTAAGATTTTTAGTAAGTGAGTTTAAAACATTTAATTTAAGTTGATAAATTTAAAATAATTTTTTTAGGTTAATATGAATTTAAGTGGAATCAAAATTGTAAATATTATAAAATATAAAATCTTTTTTGATTTTTTTCAAAATTTGAGTAGATGCAATATTAATTTAAGTGGGTTTAAAATTATAAAATATAAAACCTTTTTTTTTTTTCAAGATTTAAGTGGTTTAATATGAATTTAAGTGGGATTAAAATTATAAATATTATAAAATAAAAGCATTTTTTTAATTTTTTTTTAAAGTTTTAGTGGGTTCAATTGAACCTATATATTATAGTGTGGCTATGTCCTTGGCGGCGAGTTGCTATTATTAAGCGATTATTGTTGCTCATTTCCAGAGGAATCGAGCCATTCGTTTGGTTGGAATCAATCAAGATACAATTCTTTGAGATTGATTAAATGACCAAGTGTTTATAACATCTATTTCTATGTAATTCTTGGATTAGTTCATATGGTTTTGTTTTAAAGTCACCTAAATAGTTTTATTTTATTGATCAAGGGTAATTATCAGGGAATGAGATTGGATTGATCATTGATAAGTACTTCATGTATGCTTGCTTTATGTAAGGGAGCTTTCTGCCCTGCTATGTAGATTGAACTTTGCTTTAATCATAAGGAAGTTGACAGAAAAAAAAAAATTAGGGTTTTTAGCACATCTGTTTTCACCTTATAACTTACAGTCATTTTCAGCTTGTTTGGTCTATTTATGGTCCAGTGGGCTCGGCCCTTCCAACTGCTATTCAATTCTAGGTTGTGTCACTGAACTTTACCATTTGCTCCCTGTCGCCAAAAAAAACCTATTTTCTCAATGATAATGATTTAAAAAAAATTAAAATTGTTGAAAAGATTACAAAGGGAGAAGGAAAAATCAAATTGCTTCCGGATGTATTCCTATGAAATACATGTTAGGATGCAGCAATCTATGATTGGGAAGTAGCTAGAAAGAGAGCCCTGGCTCCAGAGCCCCCGTGAGAGTGTTCAACAATTACATTTTCTGAGAGATCATTCCCTAGCATTTCCCATACAGTGTTGTGCAAGTAATTTCTAAAGACTCTGTAGTGCTCACAAAGTCCATCTTCCAACACTTACGACACTTCTCTTATGTTCAATTCTTCTAAGCTTCTTTAGTATCCCCACAATGCCAGCTCCAACTATACGCGCTCCACGTTCTGCAACAATGTGACAAACTTCCACTACAAGTTCTCTCGTCATTGCAGTAGAATCTGTTATCTGGAACAATCAATGTAATAGCTAACTAAGACAGACTATTTCAGGTGATGAGTTAAGTAGCGAATCTGATTTTAGAAGTACAGAAGAACCAATTAGTTTTCAATATGATTAGACAAGGAAGATTGAAGAATTTATGGGATTGTTATTATATTTAATATTTGTTTCTAGTCAAGTTCTTGGTTGAATGGCAGTTCCAAGTCAAGTTCTTGGTTGAACGACAGTTCTAAGGTCTTGGGGATTAGTTGAGGTGCGTATAAACTGGTCAGGACACTCCTAGTGATCAAATAAAGCAAAAAAGTTTTTGGTTGAAAAGTCAAATTCAATTTTCAAATTACAATAAGTGGATCAGTTCACTGTTAAGGAAACCTTACCTCAAAAATTTCCTCGAGTTTTTCACCAACCACTTCATGATCTTCAGATGTGTCTTGATGCATGGTAGCCATATCAGGTGAGTTATATGAGAAAACATATCAGAAAACTTATAAACAATGGATTTCTTTTCTCATTTCTATTGCATTGC
>CM047740.1:15997478-16204978 GCA_026225825.1 Pistacia integerrima | reverse complement strand
ACCAAGCGATCAAGATGAGGATGACTATTTTGTCATGTTCCAAAACCAGATCAATTATGAATTCAATAAAGGTTGATGACTCAGCTTCTGCAATAATTTCAAGTCTCAAAATTCAAAAATTTCGGCGCTGACAAGATTCCTCTCCGGTCGACTTTATCTCTCAGAAGCAAATTTGTCAAAAGGTTTCTGCAAAAATTTAAAGACTTCAAGACTTCTTCAAAACAATCCTTTCACGTGGCTTCTGCAACATTCTTCAATTCTCAAGACAAGATTTTAACATTACTCTTTTAATGCAGCAAGATTTGCAAGACTTACTTTTGACTTTGTCAAGCTCCCCTGACAACAAGCAAGACTTTTCAAGATATCTTTTATGAACCTTATCGGTTTGTCTGCCATTTTCAGAACAGATCATCAATAATTCCAGACACGTATCCAAGATAGCTCATCACTTATCAACAACTTTATCTTTTTCCTGTATTGCATTATTGTAACGGATTCAAATCCTTTTGAAATCCGATCGTTTGTAGTATAAATAGAGATCACTTCAGTTGTAAGGATAAAGTTTTGAGAAAATTTTTAGATCAAGTTTTGGAGAAAGATCACAAAAATTTTAAGTTTTAAAAAAAGTTTTGAGAGAGAGAGAGTTTCCTCTCGTGTACAAATTATCAAAGCAATAAACTTGTAAGTTTTCTTCATTACATTCATTATGTTATTTGACTTTGTTTACTTTTAATCAATGGGAGAAAAACTAGAACTTTTGGGTTAGAATTATCTTAGAGATGTCTAATCTCTTAAGGAGATTAGGAAGTAGCAGTAAACGAGATGATAGTAGTAGCAGTAACGCTATTAGAATTAATAATCAACAACAAAACACTAATAATAATCAAGAATTAATGAAATCTATTAACACTCAAGAGATTAATATGGCAAAAATAGATCAACACTTACATAACTGGAACATACCACCAGTTAAAAAAGACACAATATATCAAATAGGTAGTTTTGAATTTATGTCAGATTACTCTATTAAAACAACAGAAGATACAATAATGATAACCGAAGAAAGGGTTGAAGAAATTCAACTTCTTTCTGAAGAAGCAATACACAGACATAGACAAAACAACTATAAATTTTTACACATAGGATTAGTACAAGTAGAGTATGAACATGAAGAAGGAGATGCTGTAGCCACATTAATTTATGCAATAACCAAAAACTTTGTAGGAGACCCAACAAGCTTTCAGAAAAAATCACAAGAAATATTAGCTAACTTAAGATGTCCAACTATGGCAGATTTTAGATGGTACAAGGATATGTTTTTACAAAAAGTATTCACAAGAACAGACTGTAGGAAACCCTATTGGAAAGAAAGGTTCCTAGATGGTCTACCTAGATTATTTAGTCAAACTGTCAAGAATGCATTATACAAAAAACACAATGGCAATATACCTTATGAAGACTTAACCTACGAAGATTTAATTAGTTTTATTAACAACGAAGCTTTAATAATTTGCACTGATTTAAAATTAAAGGCTAAATTAAAAAATGAATTAAAACATAAGAAAACAGAATTAAGTGGATTTTGTAGTCAATACGGTTATGAAAAAATATTACCTCCCTCTGTTAGGTACAAAAAAGATAAAAAAACAAAAACAATATAGAAAACCTTATTACAAAAAAGATTACAAATACGAACAAAAATCTTATGACAAACCTTATAAAAAGAAAAAATCTTCTAATAAGAAAATATCTAAAAACCCTATCACATGTTGGAAGTGTAAACAACAAGGTCATTACGCATCTAAGTGTCCTATGAAAAATCAAATTAAAAAATTAGAAATAGATTCAGAATTAAAACAACAATTATTAAAAATTATACAAACAGACTCTGAAGAAGAATCTAGTTACAATACAGATAATAAAGACATGATTTATCAAATTCAAGAAAATTCTTCTGAATCAATAAGTGAGTCGGCACAAGACTCTGATAATTGTGATTGCATGGGGCCATGCTACTGTGCAATGAAATCAATAAATATGATATCAACATCTAGATCTCAGTCAATAAATGTTATTACCAAATCAAAAGAATTTTTATTAGATATTATTGACAAAATTCAGGATGAAGACATTAAAAGAGAATATTTATTAAAACTCAAAGAATTAATTTTATCCGAAGAAAAACAAAAAGATGTAGATTCTTATAACTTAAAAGACATATTAAAAAGATTTGATAAACCCACACAAGTTACTTTAAGTGATTTACAAGAAGAAATCAATATTCTGAAACATCAAGTTAAAGAATTACAAAACGATAATATTGAAATCAAGACAGATTTATTATGTTTAAAAGCCTCCAAAGAAACTGTAGGACAATCATCAACCTCAAAATCAGGATTACAGATTAAAGAAACTGAAGAAGCATTTATTAATGAAATTTCTAGAATTCAATTTCAAAAATGGCATGTTTACATTAGGATCAATATTAATCATAAATTAGATATTATTACACAAGCTTTAGTAGACACTGGAGCAGATCAAAACTGTATAAGAGAAGGATTAATTCCAACAAAATATTATGAAAAAACAAAAGAGAGATTATATGGAGCAAATGGTCAACAATTAAACATTAATTATAAATTATCTAATACTCATATTTGTATACAAAATTTTTGTATTAAAAGTACTTTTATTTTAGCAAAAGATTTAGATCAAGACGTTATTTTAGGTACACCTTTTATTACTCAAATTTACCCTTTTACAATAAACCAATAAAGGAATTACCACAAATATTTTAGGACAAGAAGTAACATTTGAATTTGTTAATCCTCCCTTCATAAAAGATATTAATAAATTAAAAAACATTCCAATTGAAAATTACCCCACAAACTAAATGGTTCTTGTGGATGTGCGTCCTTATATTTCATGAGGACCTTTTTGGCACGAATTTCGGTTTCAAGAATTATTTTGTCAATGGCTTTTGAAGAAATGGGTAAGGCTTCGGCTAATTGAATTGGTGTTGGATTTTTAAGATATTGAGATAATGCCAAAAAATCATCAATATGGGAATCATGAAGAATTCTTTGCCAAATATTATTTGAAAAAAATATCTTTTTGAAATTTTCGTGATTGTTTTTTCTTTTGAGAAAGATGACGATTTTGGACAATAGTAAAAACATTTTTTTGATTTTTGAAAAATTGTTTAAGGGTTTTTTCTCCTTGAGAATTAATGACCTTGATGGGAGTGCCCATCTTTCACTCAATTACTTTCTGTCACTCACTCTCTTTATCACTTAACTTTTTCTTTCCCTGTAAGAATTCACGGGAAAGAAAATCAGGTAAAGAATTATTGTATCCCTTGATGTGTTCAATTTCAAAGTCAAAACAAGACAAGATTGCTTGCCATCCGCGAAAATTTGTTTTGAAACTAAATTTTTACATCTTTTTCAAAAATAAATTTTGATGCGAAGAATGCTTCGGATCAAAAAATCTTTTATTAATCAAATCATCTTGAAATTTTGTAATGCATAAAACAATTGATAAAACTTCTTTTTTGATGGTTGACTAATTTTTTTGAGCAACCGAGACTCCAGAATGGAACCTAACTAGACTTTCTTTATTGTCTAATTTTTTGTTTTAATATTCCATCCGTAACCTATATCGAGGCATCCGTTTCTATAATAGGATAAGCTGATGGATCCAATATACTAAGACAAGGAAGGAATTTAATTTTGGATTTGATTTCTCTAACTATTTGAGTATGGGTTTCAGACCATGCAGGAGGAATTTTTTCTAAGTCTTTGATATAACGGTTCACATAATTTTCTAAGGTCTTGGAAAAACTCTGCTATATAATTAAGACATCCTAAAAATCTTTGTAATTGTGTTTTATCTCTTAATTCATCAGGGAAATTATTTGCGAATTCTATTGTCCTATCAATTGGTTTAATAGTCCCTTTGTAAATTTCATGACCTAAAAATCTGATTTTTGCTTGAAATAATTTCATTTTTTGTGGCTGAAACAACTAATCCATTTCTTTTAATAATTTCTTCAAATATTTTTAAATGTTTTAAATGTTGATCTATTGATTCTGAATAAACTAAGACATCGTCAATATATACTATTGTAAAGTATATATAGGGATTAAAGATATCATTCATAATGTTTTGAAATTCTGATGGTGCATTTTTTAATCCGAAAGGCATAACGTTCCATTCATATTGACCAAAAGGAACATTAAATGTTGTTTTGTATCTATCTAATTCGTCTATTTGGACTTGCCAAAATCCTGACTTCATATCAAATTTTGAAAATATTGTTGCATTATATAGTCTATTAATTAAATCTTTTTTGTTGGGAATGGGATATCTAATCCATTGTAATACTTTGTTTAATGGTTTATAATTGATAACTAATCTTGGAACTCCTCGTTCTTTTTCTGCCTCATTATTGACATAGAAGGCAGAACAACTCCATGGAGATTTACTTGGTCTAATTAATTTTTTATCTTGTAAATCTTTGATTTCTTTATGACAGTGTTCGAGTAATTCTTTATTCATCTGTATGGGTCTAGCTTTTGTTGGTATATTTTTCTCATCAAAGTTTTTAATATAGGGAAGACAGACTACATGTTGTTTTCTATCCCAAAAGGCGTTTGGAATTGTTGAGCATATGTCTTGTGAAAATCACTTTTCTAAATTTTTAATAATTTCTTGAATTTTTGGAGTTTCTAATTGTTGTTTTATCCTTTCATGTTTCAATTCTTCTTTTAAGAAATGAATTTGCTTTTTCTTATAATTAATGAGATTTATTTTTGATATTGTTAAGTCTTTTAAATTATTAATATCTTTTATTAGTGGAGGATTAACAAATTCAAATGTTACTTTTTGTCCTAAAATATTTGTTGTAATTCCTTTATTGGTTACACTAAAAGGGTAAATTTGAGTAATAAAAGGTGTACCTAAAATAACGTCTTGATCTAAATCTTTTGCTAAAATAAAAGTACTTTTAATACAAAAATTTTGTATACAAATATGAGCATTAGATAATTTATAATTAATGTTTAACTGTTGACCATTTGCTCCATATAATCTCTCTTTTGTTTTTTTCATAATATTTTGTTGGAATTAATCCTTCTCTTATACGGTTTTGATCTGCTCCCGTGTCTACTAAAGCTTCTGTAATAATATCTAATTCATGATTAATATTGGATCCTAATGTAAACATGCCATTTTTGAAATTGAATTCTAGAAATTTCATTAATAAATGCTTTTTCAGTTTCTTTAATCTGTAATCCTGATTTTGAGGTTGATGGTTGTCCTACAGCTTCTTTGGAGGCTTTTAAACATAATAAATCTGTCTTGATTTCAATATTATCGTTTTGTATTTCTTTAACTTGATGTTTCAGAATATTGATTTCTTCTTGTAAATCACTTAAAGTAACTTGTGTGGGTTTATCAAATCTTTTTAATATGTCTTTTAAGTTATAAGAATCTACATCCTTTTGTTTTTCTTCGGATAAAATTAATTCTTTGAGTTTTAATAAATATTCCCTTTTAATGTCTTCATCCTGAATTTTGTCAATAATATCTAATAAAAATTCTTTTGATTTGGTAATAACGTTTATTGACTTAGGTCTAGATTTTGATATCATATTTATTAATTTCATTTGGTCACTATTATTGTAATTTTGTGAAGACTGGCTCTTAATATTTAGAGGGTTTCCTTCTAAAGAATTATTGAAGTTTCTGTCAGAATTGTCTTGACTTAGGCTTATTAATTGAGGGGTAAAATGTCGTTAAGGTGGTAGTATTTTAAAAGGTACGTTTGTTAGATTATGTTGAGATTCTAATGTTAAGTGTTTATTTTGTTTTTTAGTGGGACAATAAAAAGCATCGTGTCCTTCTTGTTTACATTTCCAACATTTTTTTATTCTTTTATTTTTATTATTATAATAAGAAAGTTTTCTTTTCCTATGCTTTTGTTCTTTGATTGGGGATTTGGAAAGGACATTAATGTTTGATTTAGAGGATGATAATTCTCTAAGTTTTTTACTAATATTTTCTAAAATAGTATTGTGATTATTGAGTTTAATAATTTCTTCTCTTGGAATGTCAAAGGGTTCAAAAAATGGTTTAACATATTTTTAAGAATAAAGGGGTGTTGAAGTTGATGTTAAAGTTGATGTTGAATTTCCTAAAGTTGGTGAATTTGTTGAAGTTTCTATTATCTCCTTCCCGGGGGTTTTTGAAATTTTTGTAATGATGTGGGTAGTATTGTCTTCTATTCTATTCATTTGTTGACTAATGGTGTGGAGAATCTGATTCGAGTAATTGTTTTGATGTTGAATATTTTTAATGTCTCGTAAAGTTGGTTGCTTTTGATCATCATCAATTCTATTAATTTTCTTAAATGGTGATGCTATTATTTCTGCTTGTTGATGTTCTATTTTAATTTCTTCTAAAGGTGGATGGACAGATGTAATAGTTTTATTTGTTGTTGTTTGCCAATTTTTTGTTGCATTAGTGGTAACAAAAATAGTTTTCTTTTCACTTAAATTTTGATAACATTTTCTATTTTCTAACCAATTAAAGAAATAAATATTTTGTTTTAATTTTTCTTGTGTATTGTACCATTCGATCTAAGGGTATTTTGTTCTTCTGGACTAAATTTTGTAAAGAATATTTATCTTTTTTCTTTATTATAATCTTGTAAGAATTCTTGTTTTAATAATTCTTTGTTAATTTCAAAAGGTTTTGTTATTGTGTTAATTTGATTATAGTTTCCTAATACTTCTGATTGTGTTGGTGAACTAGGTGGACTTGATGTGTTTTTCATATGCGTGGTTTTGGTACGGGAGGGAATAATTTACTCCTACTAATTTACTTGTTGAAGTTGTTGACGAAAGGCTAGGTGTTGTAATTTCTTCAATCCTAGGGTTGTTATGATTTTTGTTAGTAACTATGGGTTGATTTTGTTCTATGGATGTTTCTCTAAATTTTAATTTTATTGTACCATCTGGTTCTTGTATTATTTGTTGTATTTCAGATTCATTTTGATCATGTAAAGGTTTTGGAGGGCATAATTTTTCTAATTTCCAACTGCTTTGTTTAATAATTTCATCCCAAGCTAATCTTTTTGGTGTAAAAGTTTTATGTTTTGTTTTATCGGCTTCCATTATAACTGTGTGTCCTGGTGGGGACATCCTAATGGCTCTTGGACTTATTGTGGTATTCATAACTTTGTAATAAATCCTATATATTAATGCTACTGGTTGGGCTTTATCTTGATAAGTAAGATTAGAAGCTTTTAAATTAATAGTTAATGAAGACAGTATTGTGGGATCATGTAAACCTACTGTAAAATTTGGGTAACAATCAAAATATACTGGACCACTTTCTAAATTGGAATTTAACACTGCTAATAAAGAGTTATTGAAGTTTAAATTTCTTGCGTCTCTTAAAATTACTAATATTGGAATGTTTTGTCCTAATCTAAATAATGGTTTTACTGCTACTTGTACTAATCCTATGTGTAAAAATTTATAGTTGTTTTGTCTATGTCTGTATTGCTTCTTCAGAAAGAAGTTGAATTTCTTCAACATTTTCTTCGGTTATCATTATTGTATCTTCTGTTGTTTTAATAGAGTAATCTGACATAAATTCAAAACTACCTATTTGATATATTGTGTCTTTTTTTAAGCGGTGGTATGTTCCAGTTATGTAAGTGTTGATCTATTTTTGCCATATTAATCTCTTGAGTGTTTATAGATTTCATTAATTCTTGATTATTATTAGTGTTTTGTTGTTGATTATTAATTCTAATAGCGTTACTGCTACTACTATCATCTCGTTTATTGCTACTTCCTAATCTCCTTAAGAAATTAGACATCTCTAAAATAATTCTAACCCAAAAGTTTTAGTTTCTTTCCTAGATCACGGGACCACCAAGGTACGGGACCACCTCCGGGACCACCTAACACGGCTGACCAACGGTTAACAGGTTGACCAACGCACCCTCCAGGCTGACCAAGCGTAACCTAGAATCAATTCTAGAGTTCTTCTAGATTAAAACTCTCTAGATTTATCTAACCCTTAATTCAATTAAGCTGTGAACAGTGCACGATGAACAGTAATCTACAGTGGACGCTACAGTGCATGAACAGTAATAGTGAACAGTGATGAACAGTAATATCATGTGAGCAGTATCTGCTACAGTAACTACGATTATGGGTGTTGTTTTGTGCGATTTTTAATTCCTAAGCATAACTTCTATTGACACTACTTGGCTCTGATACCATATAATGCAGGATCGTTAAAAAACAAAGTAATTGAAATAAAAGTAAATGAATGAATTAAAGTAATTGAAATTGAAAGACTTGAAGTCAAGTCAAATAAAGAAAATATTGTAAATGAATTGTAAATTGATTAAAAGTAAACAAAGTCAAATAACATAATGAATGTAATGAAGAAAACTTACAAGTTTATTGCTTTGATAATTTGTACACGAGAGGAAACTCTCTCTCTCTCAAACTTTTTAAAACTTAAAATTTTTGTGATCTTTCTCCAAAACTTGATGCTTACAACTGAAGTGATCTCTATTTATACTACAAACGATCGGATTTCAAAAACATTTAAATCCGTTACATTAATACAATACAGGAAAAAGATAAAGTTGTTGATGAGTGATGAGCTGTCTTGGATACGTGTCTGAAATTATTGATGATCTGTTCTGAAAATGGCAGACAAACCGATAAGGCTCATTAAAAGATATCTTGAAAGTCTTGCTTGTTGTCAGGGGAGCTTGACAAAATATGTCTTGAAATTGTTGAAAAGCTTTGCAAAAGCCACGTGAAAGGATTGTTTTGAAGAAGTCTTGAAGTCTTGAAAGTCTTTAAATTTTTGCAGAAACTTTTTGACTAATTTGCTTCTGGGCAAGAGATAAGTTAATCTGGGTAAGAATCTTGTCAGCGAAACTTTTGAAAAATGAGGCTGAGTCATCAACCTTTATTGAATTCATAATTGATCTGGTTCTGGAACATGACAAAATAGTCATCCTCATCTTGATCGCTTGGTGATTTGGTGCTATCCGAGTCTGCTTTTTGAGATGTTGAAGATCCAATGGCCATAATAATTTTGTCCATATCTTGAGGGTTTTGACATTGAGCCAACTCAGCAAGGAGTCTTGATTTTTGAGTCAAAAATGTTGATTGTTGTTGAGACTAACATAACTGTGGGTGTTGAGAGAGCCACACTTGCACAGGTGGTGGACTAATATTTTGGATGGAAAAACTAGGCCACCATTTAATAAAAAAATTTTCTTTGTAATTCTCGAAATTTTGGAGGAGGAGGAGTAGTGATGTGAAATTGCCAACTCATTATCCAGGCAATTAAGAAATTGCTAGAAAAAGCTAGCAAAGGGTCTTCTTGTTGTTGAAATTTTTTTGTAAACAAGTGATATCCGTCAAAAGCGAAGGTGGAAAGATTTTTTCATTTAAACCGAAAAAATTAAACCATTGTTGAAACCATTTTGGAAATGTTTTTGGGCAAGTTTTGTCAAAATGAAAAACCAAGAGTGTGTTGTATGAGTTAAACAAAAAGTATGAAACCATGCCTTTTGATAATCTTTATAAGAAAATTCTTGGGGAATGAATGATTGAGAAAATGGACGTTTTTGATAAATTCCAAGCGCCTACTTGAGGTCTTAAAACCTTTTTAATTTTGCATTTTGAAAAAGCAATTCGTTGGGATCATTTCTATCAGGATTATGGGTAATTTCTATTGAATCAGTATCAACTAAAATAAATTCATAAAATGTTCTGGTTTTTAATAAATCATCAGGAATAAAATAAAAATCGGAGGGAAAATTTTTTGATAAAGTTTCTTGCATAGTTTGTCCCCAATATTCGGGTTCAACAATGCAAATTGATTGAGTAATATCTTTCTCAATGTACTGAAAAGTGGGATTAATGTCGACAGGTTTTGATGAGGAAGGTGTATAGGTTGGTGGTATGGTAAGGGCTTGTTGGTAATTTCTTGGTGGAGATGAAGAAACAGATTCTTCATCAAGAAGAGTAAACCGGTTTGGTTGAGTGATAATGTTTTTCTGTTTATTGGGTTTTGAAGGATCTTGATTGTGAAGGTTTTGTTTGTGGGGTAATAGGTTGTTGAGGTGGTAGCATCGCATACGATGCTTTTGATTTTGGATTGTTTTTGGGTTTGATGGGAGTGCCCATCTTTTCCTCACTCTCACTCTTTCCTAATAAATCTGTGTCCTGAAAGTTGTTGTGATGAGAGAGACTATTAGAAAAACTTTTTGATTTTTGCATTTTTTTGAAAATATAATTTTGAAACCTTTGAAATCTTAATGCAAAAAGTTGAAAACAAGTTTTTGTAATGCAAGCATCCAAAATTTTGTGGTAATCAAGCCATTCTTTGGTAGGGACAATTTCTAGACTCTTTAATTTGGTAATAGTGTTTATCTTAGATATTGAAATATTCTTTAATTTACTAATATCCTTTATTAATGGTGGATTGACAAATTCAAATGTTACCTCTTGTCCTAAAATATTTGTTGTAATTCCTTTATTGGTTACACTAAAAGGGTAAATTTGAGTGATAAAAGGTGTACCTAATATAACATCTTGATCTAAATCTTTTGCTAAAATAAAAGTACTTTTAATAAAAAAATTTTGTATACAAATATGAGCATTAGATAATTTATAATTAATGTTTAAGCGTTGACCATTTGCTCCATATAATCTCTCTTTTGTTTTTTTCATAATATTTTGTTGGAATTAATCATTCTCTTATACGGTTTTGATCTGCTCCTATGTCTACTAAAGCTTCTGTAATAATATCTAATTCATGATTAATATTGATCCTAATGTAAACATGCCATTTTTGAAATTGAATTCTAGAAATTTCATTAATAAATGCTTCTTCAGTTTCTTTAATCTGTAATCCTGATTTTGAGGTTGATGGTTGTCCTACAGCTTCTTTGGAGGCTTTTAAACATAATAAATCTGTCTTGATTTTCAATATTATCGTTTTGTATTTCTTTAACTTGATGTTTCAGAATATTGATTTCTTCTTGTAAATCACTTAAAGTAACTTGTGTGGGTTTATCAAATCTTTTTAATATGTCTTTTAAGTTATAAGAATCTACATCCTTTTGTTTTTCTTCGGATAAAATTAATTCTTTGAGTATTAATAAATATTCTCTTTTAATGTCTTCATCCTGAATTTTGTCAATAATATCTAATAAAAATTCTTTTGATTTGGTAATAACATTTATTGACTTAGGTCTAGATTTTGATATCATATTTATTGATTTCATTGCACAGTAGCATGGCCCCATGCAATCACAATTATTAGAGTCTTGTGCCGACTCACTCATTGATTCAGAAGAATTTTCTTGAATTTGATAAATCATGTCTTCATTATCTGTATTGTAACTAGATTCTTCTTCAGAGTCTGTTTGTATAATTTTTAATAATTGTTGTTTTAATTCTGAATCTATTTCTAATTTTTTAATTTGATTTTTCATAGGACACTTAGTTACGTAATGACCTTGTTGTTTACACTTCCAACATGTGATAGGGTTTTTAGATATTTTCTTATTAGAAGATTTTTTCTTTTTATAAGGTTTGTCATAAGATTTTTGCTCGTATTTGTAATCTTTTTTGTAATAAGGTTTTCTATATTGTTTTTGTTTTATATATATATATAATGTATATATATATATATATATATGTACATACATATATATATATACATATATATATATAATATATTGTATATATATATATATATATATATATATATATATATATATATATATATATATATATATATATATATATATATATATACATAACATATATATATACATACATATATATATATATATATATATATATATATATATATATATATATATATATATATATATATATATATATATATATATATATATATATATATATATATATATATATATATATTATCCAGTATTAATATTTATTATTAATATTGATAATGTGAATTCAAATTTGGTTTTTTAAATTTGAATTGAAAAATGCCATGTTTAGTTGCAAGGGTGTTAGAGTAGATGCCCTAGAGCCAATCAATTATTGTAGAATTGACTCTTTGTAATAATGTTCATTGATCAATAAAAGACATTTTATTCTATATCGCGTAAATCATTATTATTGCAATATGTATTGATATATGTCCTTAGAATGGTAGAGTCGTGACGAGGGTATCAAGTGTTTCAAATCTTGATAGTGAGAACCCTATGAGCACATATGGTGGCCATTCTAGAAACGTCCGTAGCCCCAGTATTATTCTAAACTAAGGGCACAGATAATACGGTAAGGCTATCATAGTGTTGAACGACCTTGTCGAAAGGCAGTGACTGATCTCACTTGTCAAGGTTGTTTGGTGACAACCTGGTGCAACACATGGGTGTTTGTTGTAGGCGATTACACCACAACAAGTTCACTGGACTGACCCACCAGAGGATTCCATATGGATGGTAACCCCAGTGTCTATGGAACAAATCCTCTAACGAATGGTGGTGCATGTGATCCTTAGACTTGAGATCACCGGAGTGCCTTGTGCACCGATTGGTATAGTTTGACACTAGCCTAACGCAGCTTCTTTTCTGAGTCACAATACGGTGGTGATTGGGTGCATCAAGGAGTGTATCAAGACTATGGTGGATTGACAGAGGATTCATCACTCCCGGCACGGGAGAAAGTTATCTCACGGCGCAATTCAAGATATGGCAATGACACTAAAAGCGTGGGCCACAAAGTGGGATTGAGTTGTTGCTCTATCCAGCTTTATAATACGGGTCATTGGTCCAAACCGAATAAATAATATCGAGAGTAACCGAAGGTTGACACTATTTCTATGCCTTCGCCTCGCCGAGATAACGTATGATGAAATGGATCAAATTGCACGGTAACCATATCGTTGTGTAGCTACTTTGTTGAATCCGAATCTATCGGGTGGCCATGATGCCTTGCTAGGGGCCAATCTTGGTACGTGTATTAGTGAGACGATTAATTGGTGTTAATCGCAATACTATACACTGCCGATATGATGAGGAGCCTAAGGGTCACACACATAGAAGACAATTTAAGATGCAAGAAGAAAGAAGGGCGTTTTCGTCTTTTAAGGCAAAAGGGTATTTTGGTAATTTCACGTGCAATTAAATTTGCTGAGGTCGTAGCCTTTATTCAAATTGTTAGAAAAATTAAATAAGTAAAATTACGTTTAAATGTGTGTTCGCACATATTTAAATATATTATCATTATTGTTGAATGTTAATATATATTTAAATATATATATTAATTGATTTTAATTGAGATAATGATGGAAATTAAAATAAATCAAATTGGGAGTGTTTGGCAACATGGGGCATTTGGGTTGGAGCCCAAGCCTATTCCGTATGGGATTAGGGCAAATTGTTTTTAAATATAAAAGGAAAAGTGTGTGTGTGTGATTGAATTAATAAATTTTTTCTTTGTAAAACAAAACACACAAGCTCCCCCACCCTTTTTGCCTCTCCCACTAGTAAGAACACCATTGCCTAAAATCAATTCAATTGATTTTGTCTTCTTCTTAATCTTGAAGCCAAAGAGGATCTAGCAAATCCCTCTTTGGTTCTTTTTAAGATTGTCTTCGTGTGGACTACGCAGTTCGATCCTACACTTGGATCGGTAGCAAAACGTTCGTCGACAAATTTGGAGGAGCCTTCAACTTGCGTTTGTTTCTCTTAACTCATGTTGAATATTTATGCAGATTTTATTTAATATAAATTGTAAAATCATACCCTTGATCTTGGCTCATGTAAACGATCCTGTTATATTATTTTTTTGTTTCCGTTGCGTATACGGGACCGTTTACTAACAGTGGTATCAGAGCCTAGGGTACTGAATTTTACAATTTTTTATGTGTATGGTTGATAACATGTATTTGATGATAATATGTTGCCATATTGAATGTGGTAAATCTGTCTTAAAATATGTTTTTTAAGAAACTGATTAATCGATTAATTTAATTTGTTGATGATCTGTGGTTTGGTTTAATGCATGATGGATTTTTGTTGAGATCAATATGTTTGATTGATTGCAAAATCCGGTTAGAGTGTTTTTTGGTTAGCTTTGTATGAACAGATCCGAGCTACGACATCGTATCGCGCCGCGGCGATATAATCCATCGCCGCAGCGATCGTTGTCACCGCGGCGATATAACTCATCGCCGCGGCGATCGCCCTCCCTTTGGACGTTGTATGAAAGTCAGCTGCTGCCGCTGCGATATAACCCATTATCCGCGCGATGTCCCTTCTGGACATGCGCGTACCAAAACCAATGCACGCCGCGGTGATCTAACTCATCGCTGCAGCGAGCGCACTTCCAGGTGTGCAGGGGGTAAAATGCAAAGTTTTAAAACTTTTGGACCAAACTGTAAATCTACAAATTATCGGGGGTAAATTGTAATTAACCCACAAATTTCAGAAATTGATTGTTTTTGAAATGTATGCTTTGTACTTGTCTGTATATTGCATGGTGCCCGGTACATGAGCCTTAGACCTAAGGGTGAATGTTTTAATTATTTTTTGGGTATGTATGGTTGTATTTTTATTAAATAGGGCCTGCGTGTCCTGCCTTTCTCCTCTTCTCGATGTATATTCTCTTCTCATCTAATTCCCCTCGAATGTAATTCGAGGTTTCTAAATTTATTGATGTAAAGAATTTGTATAATTATTTATTGTAAATTTAGAAAGATATCTTTTGTAATGTACTTGAAGTCGGAGCAAAGGACGAGGCAACCATACTTGAAAACTCAAGATTTTTATTACAGGACCCCTAGGTGACCCACCGATTCCTCTAGGCTCGAGGAAATCGGTCTTAGTTGGGCCATGTACCGGCACGTTTAATTTTTGTTTAGAATGCATGCTAAGGTTGAATGTTTGATAACATGCCAAACAATGTCATTCTAACAAAGATAATAATCTGATGAGACATGAAATAACAAACCCCTCAACTGAATTATATTAAGTCACGTAAGCCTTCCATCACCATGGTTTTAATCAAACCACCTGCTCGTCCGAAACCTTGTTCGCCAAAGCGAAGGGTACACTTCTACCAGTGGGAGGTTAAAATACATTGGAGTTTTCCTTAATGGTGATGGGTCGACTTAAAATGACGGTTTTGCTTGTTCGCCAAAGCGAAGGTTGATAAACGCGTCATAGGCATAGTAGAGCAGTACACATATTATGTGTACGTGGTGACATGTAGTGTCCACTCTACTGATACTGAGAATCACACTTGAGGAAAATGGTTGGAGCCATTGGATTGTGTGATTGGCTTGTTGGCTTTCTCACATTTGAGGTTGATAGTGGGAGCTATCAACCTGGTGTGGATTAAGTTTGTTGGCCTACCTAATCAACTCATTTTGGCTTGTTCGCCAAAGCGAAGGTTTGAAATGGGAAGGATGGGATCTCGGTCCACTAGGAAAGTCGACGGGCTTTCCCGAGTTAATAGTGAGGGCTATTGGCTTGAGTAAAATAGTGGGAGCATCGTTTAATAAAAGACCATATTAAACAACAATGAACTTTATATTAACTTTATATTTTCTACAATTGTAGATTCACCAAAATGAGCATTATGAACCTGCGACCGATAATCGAGAAAGAAAACAGGTTGGATGGATCCAATTTCTCAGACTGGTATCGTAATCTTCGGATTATACTCAAGTCGAAAAGAAATTGTATATCCTTTGAAAAGCTATACATGGCTGAGCCTGATCCTGATGCCACTCAGGAAGTTAAGGATACTTATCAAAAGTTCCTTGATGATGCTGATAGCATTCAATGCTTGATGTTAGCATCGATGACACCTATGCTGCAAAAGCAGCATGAGAATATGGATGCTTCTTCCATTATTCTACATCTCAAGGAGCTTTATGAAACAAATGCTCGACATGAGAGGTACAAGGTGTCAAAAGCACTGTTTGGGAGTCGTCTGACTGAGGGAGCCCAAATTGGTCCTCATGTGCTCAAGATGATCGAGCACATAGAGGCTTGAGACTTTGGGATGTGGCTTGGATGCAGAATTACAAATGGATTTAATTCTGCAATCCTTGCCTGACTCTTATGCTCCGTTCATAATGAATTTCAATATGAACACGATGGAGAAAACCCCGTCAGAGCTTTTGAACATGCTTAGGACTGCAGAGCAGGACTTAAAAAAGTCCAAGCCTGCTTTGTTTCTTGTTCACCGCCGTAAAGAAACCAAAGGGTTACGACAAGGGTAAGGCCAAGGCCAAACCCAAGCCCAAGCCCAAAGGACAGGTTGCTCTTGGGCCTGAGAGTGGCATAGGGAAGGGTAAGGTAGTCTGCTTCTTTTGTGGCAAGCCTGGCCACGAAAGGAAACACTGCAAGGCTTTCCTCGCAAGCAAGAAGAAGTTAGAGGCTACGACTTCAGGTATTTTTATGATTGAGATTAACTTCTCTCCCTCAACATCTTGGGTCATTGACACAGGATGTGGTACTCACATTTGTACTGATTTGCAGGGTCTAAGGCAGAGTAGAGTGCTCGCCAAGGGAGAGGTGGACCTACGAGTTGGAAATGGAGCACATGTGGCTGCATTGGCTATAGGGACTTATTGTTTATCTTTGCCTACGGGCTTATTATTGGAACTACATAATTGTTATCATGTACCTTCTATTTTTAGAAATATTATTTCAGTATCCGCTTTGGATAATATGGGGTATCATTTTGAGATATCTAATGGATTGTTGTCCTTTAGTTTGAATGGTATTCTATTTGGAATTGCAAGGTTATATAATGGATTATATGTTCTTGATTTAAACAATAAAGATATTCTCAATATTGAAACCAAGAAAGCTAAACATAGCGATCAAAACCAAACATATCTCTGGCATTGTAGATTGTGTCATGTTAATAAGACTCGCATTGCAAAACTTCAAAGGGATGGAGTTTTGGCCCCTTTTGACTTTCAGTCATTTGAGGTATGCGAGTCATGCCTTTTAGGCAAGATGACCAAGTCTTCTTTCACAGACAAAGTGAAAGGGCTACAAACCGTAGGCATCATCCATAGTGATGTATGTGGTCCACTAACAGTTGAAGTCAGAGGTGGATATCCATACTTCATCACATTTACTGATGATTTCAGTAGATATGGTTATGTCTACCTTATGAGACATAAATCAAGCCTTTGATAAATTCAAGGAATTCAGGGAATGAAGTACAATATGTTGGGCAAAAGTATTAAAGCTCTTCGGTCGGATCGAGGAGGTGAATACTTAAGCTCAGGGTGGTTTTCGAGTACCGAAGGAATGTGGGATAGTATCACAACTCACCCCTCCTTATACACCCCAACACAATGGAGTGTCGAAAGGAGGAATAGGACCTTACTTGACATGGTTAGGTCCATGATGAGTTTTAGTGATTTACCTGCATCGTTCTAGGGGTTATGCCCTAGAGACGCGACTCACGTTTTGAACCGTGTGCCGTCAAAGTCTATAGATAAGACTCCATATGAGCTATGGAGTGGGCGAAAGCCCAACTTGTCTTATCTAAGGATTTGGGGTTGCGAAGCTTATGTTAAGAAATTGACTTCGAACAAGCTGGGCCTAAAATCCTGTAAATGTATATTTGTGGGGTATCCAAAGGAGACCAAAGGATACTATTTCTACCACCCAGAAGAGCACAAAATTTTTTGTTGCTCGATCTGGTGTCTTCCTAGAAAAGGAATATTTTCTAAGAAGTACTAGTGGGAGAAAAATAGAACTCGATGAAGTTCTAGAACCACAAGGTATACTAGACGAAGGACGGGATGATGTGCCAGAAGAAGTGGTTGAGCATCATGAGGAGGTTACTCCACAACTTGTGGATCAAAGTGAACTACCTCAAGTAGCACAGGAGCTACGTAGATCTGGGAGAGTGCGCCATGAGCCCGAGAGATACGGTTATCTCGTGACTCAACATGGTGACGTACTGGTCTACCAAGACGATGAACCCAGAACCTACGAAGACGCTATATCGGATCCAGATTCTGTTAAATGGCTTGAAGCCATGAAATCGAGATGGACTCCATGTACCGAGAACCAAGTGTGGTCTCGGTGGAACCACCTGGAAGGGGTAAAACCCATAGGGTGTAAATAGGTCTTCAAGAAGAAGCGACATGGATGGCAACGTGCATACTTATAAAGCACGACTGGTTGCCAAAGGTTTCAAACAAATTCATGGCATTGACTATGAAGAAACCTTTTCGCCGGTTGCCATGATTAAATCCATCCGATTATGCTTGCAATTGCCGCATATCATGACTATGAGATTTGGCAAATGGATGTCAAAACTGCTTTCCTGAACGGAAACCTTGAGGAGGATGTGTATATGACACAACCTGATGGTTTCGTTCTTGATAGTCAAGCTAATAAGGTATGCAAGTTGTAGAGATCCATTTATGGACTTAACCAAGCTTCAAGGAGCCGGAACATTCGCTTTTGATGAAGCCGTAAAAGAATTCGGTTTTATTAAGAACGAAGATGAGCCCCTGTGTTTACAAGAAAGTGAGTGGGGAGCGCAGAGCATTCCTAGTGTTGTATATCGATGACATACTTGATAGGGAATGATATACCAAACTTGCAATAGTAAAGACTTGGTTATCCAAGTGCTTCTCCATGAAGGACTTAGGGAAGCGGCCTACATCCTTGGTATAAAGATCTATCGTGATAGATCGCGTAGGTTGCTTGGCCTAAGTCAGAGTGCATATATTGACAAAGTACTGAAACGATTCAGTATGGAAGAATCCAAGAAAGGATTTCTTCCGATGTCACATGGTGTTTATCTCTAAGGAATTGTGTCCTAAAACACAAGATGAGAGAGATAGGATGAAGAGGATCCCATATGCATCAGCAATAGGATCCATCATGTATGCCATGCTATGTACTCGGATTGATGTCTCATGTGCCTTGAGCACTTGTAGTAGATATCAATCGGATCCAGGTGAGCGTCACTGGATGGCTGTCAAGAATATTCTTAAGTACCGAAGAGGACTAAGGATATGTTCTTGGTTTATGGAGGGAAGATGAGCTCACTGTAAGAGGATACAGTGATGCTAGTTTCCAAACGGACAAAGATGATTATCGATCACAATCAGGGTTTGTATTTTGTCTCAATGGCGGTGCAGTGAGCTGGAAGAGCTCCAAGCAAAGCACTGTAGCGGATTCTACAATGGAGGCTGAGTATATTGCATTGTCGGATGCGGCCAAGGAGGCAGGCTGGATTAAGAAGTTCATTACTGAACTTGGTGTGGTTCCTACGATTGTTGATCCTATAGACATCTATTGTGACAACAATGGAGCAATTGCTCAAGCCAGGGAACCAAGGTCTCATCAGAAATCCAGACACATACTCAGACGATTCCATCTCATCGAGAGATAGTTGAGAGGAAAGACGCAGATTAGTAAAGTGCATACTGATGACAATCTCGCAGATCCACTAACAAAGCCTCTGTCGCAGCAGAAGCATGACAGGCACTTGAGATCATTTGGTATTAAATACATGAATGATTGGCTATAGTGCAAGTGGGAGATTGTTAGAGTAGATGCCCTAGAGCCAATCAATTATTGTAGAATTGACTCTTTGTAATAATGTTCATTGATCAATAAAAGGCATTTTATTCTATATCGCGTAAATCATTATTATTGCAATATGTATTGATATATGTCCTTAGAATGGTAGAGTCGTGACGAAGGGTATCAAGTGTTTCAAATCTTGATAGTGAGAACCCTATGAGCACATATGGTGGCCATTCTAGAAACGTCCGTAGCCCCAAGATTATTCGAACTAAGGGCACGATAATACGGTAAGGCTATCATAGTGTTGAACGACCTTGTCGAAAGGCGTGGATCGATCTCACTTGTCAAGGTTGTTTGGTGACAACTCGGTGCAACACATGGGTGTTTGTTGTAGGCGATTACACCACAAAGAAGTTCACGGTGACCCACCGAGGATTCCATATGGATGGTAACCCCTAGTGTCTATGGAACAAATCCTCTAACGAATGGTGGTGCATGTGATCCTTAGACTTGAGATCACCGGAGTGCCTTGTGCACCGATTGGTATAGTTTAACACTAGCCTAACGCAGTTCTTTTCAGAGCTGTCAATACGGTGGTGATTGGCTGCATCAAGGAGTGTATCAAGACTATGGTGGATTGACGAGGATTCATCACTCCTGTGCACGGGAGAAAGTTATCTCACGGCGCAATTCAGTATATGGCAATGACACTAAAACTGTGGCCACAATGGGATTGAGTTGTTGCTCTATCCAGTTTATAATACGGGTCATTGGTCCATAAACTGAATAAATAATATCGAGAGTAACCGAAGGTTGACACTATTTCTATGCCTTTGTCTCGTCGAGATAACGTATGATGAAAGGATCGAATTGCACGGTAACCATATCGTTGACAGGTAGCTACTTTGCTGAATCCGAATCTATCGGGTGGCCATGATGCCTTGCTAGGGGCCAATCTTGGTCTGTGTATTAGTGAGACGATTAATTGGTGTTAATCGCAATACTATACACTGCCGATATGATGAGGAGCCTAAGGGTCACACACATAGAAGACAATTTAAGATGCAAGAAGAAAGAAGGGCGTTTTCGTCTTTTAAGGCGAAAGGGTATTTTGGTAATTTCACAGTGCAATTAAATTTGCTGAGGTCGTAGCCTTTATTCAATTTGTTAGAAAAATTAAATAAGTGAAATTACGTTTAAATATGTGTTCGCACATATTTAAATATATTATCATTATTGTTAAATGTTAATATATATTTAAATATATATATATATTAATTGATTTTAATTGAGATAATGATGGAAATTAAAATAAATCAAATTGGGAGTGTTTGGCAACATGGGGCGTTTGGGTTGGAGCCCAAGCCTATTCCGTATGGGATTAGGGCAAATTGTTTTTAAATAAAAAAGGAAAAGTGTGTGTGTGTGATTGAATTAATAAATTTTTCTTTGTAAAACAAAACACACAGCAGCCTCAATTTTTGCCTCTCCCACGACAGTAACACCATTGCCTAAAATCAATTCAATTGATTTTGTCTTCTTCTTAATCTTGAAGCCAAAGAGGATCTAGCAAATCCCTCTTTGGTTCTTTTAAGATTGTCTTCGTGTGGACTACGCAGGTTCGATCCTACACTTGGATCGGTAGCAAAACGTTCGTCGACAAATTTGGAGGAGCCTTCAACGTGCGTTTGTTTCTCTTAACTCATGTTGAATATTTATGCAGATTTTATTTAATATAAATTGTAAAATCATACCCTTGATCTTGGCTCATGTAAACGATCCTGTTATATTATTTTTTTTGTTTCCGCTGCGTATACGGGACCGTTTACTAACAAAGGGTAATCTATTCCAATATCCAATTGAAATAGATGGCTATTCCAATTTGGAATAGGGTTTTAGTGTACCCTATTTAAGTGCAACTAAAATTAATTCATTAAGTTGAATGAAACAATATAATGCAATAATTAAAAGAAACCCTTGCCTCCTCTCTAACTCTCCAAACGTGAGCCTCCATTGGTGAGAGAATAAAAATTTTCTCTCAAAGAAAAATTTTGCAGCTTTTTATTCTTTTAGTTGAGTGAATTACCTAGCCTAATAATTCCTCAAAGACGTTTGTCCCGTCTTCATGTGGATACCGAGAATTCATTCCTAACTTAGAGAGTGAGCGAATCACACTAATAGAAGGAGCCTCCAAATGTTGGTATGACATTTAACTTGATTTAAATATTTTTCTTAGTATTAAAATGATATGGATCTGTAATTGGATCATTGGTTTGATGGTTCTTGTGATCAAAATTTTTTTATATTTTTGCTACATAAACAATCCAAAAACCAACAACAACAATCATCGGCATTAATTAAGATGATAGTGATGACATCATGACTAGTGTGATAAACAAAAAGAGGGCAATCAACATTGCTATAATGAAACCCGAGTTGGAGGAGAAATTGAGAAAATGTACTCTTTGCAAAGATAGTCATAAACAAACCATACTCAATCAATCTCAATAAATTATTTTTAATCATGTTGATAATCTTAATTATGTAAGACCACAAACAACTTATAAAAATTTTTAAGCCGTATGTGGGTCTTACTGGCTTAGAGTAAATTTATTCTTTTATGTCAATCTTTATAAGAAGAGTATGAGCAACTTAGCAAATAATAATAATAATAATAATAAAATATTCAGCATTGCAATCTTCCCCTTCACTAGTAAGTTCACTTTTTTCTCAAATAGAAAACTCTGAAAGCAATTAGCAATATTCGAGTCAACCACACTTAACTTCCTTTTTTCTTTGGTTTGAGACTTTATTAGTTAATCAAAGTAACTCATTAACGAAGGTAAAGTATAAAGAAACTGATGAATTTCTTTCTCTCTTTGAATTTACGTTTTAACAAGCATTGAAGATACCACGGTAGGAACAAAAATGCATGATTTTCCGAAACTATCACCAAACACACAGCTAAAACCATGGCAGAGTCCATTGATCTGAATGCAGTGGTGGACCCAAGATTTTTGCCCTCGGGGATCTCTACGGCTCTGCCATTTTTTGTCAAACAACTAGTAAAAACTTAAAAAAAAATGAAATAATGCAATAACATAATACTTTCCTACTTGAATAAATTTATGAGAAGCAAAACCTTGAGCAAATGTGTTGAAAATAACATTCAATTCATAAGAAAATTTTTAAGTGGAAAAACCTCTTCAATGTGAAGAGAGCAAAAACCATGGGAAATCTAACGACCCACTTAAATCCAATATAATTAAAAGAGTTTACAATAACCACAATCCACCAAAAATATTCCATACAAATTTCTTATTTCTCCTCTTTTTTTTTTTTTTTTTTTTTTGGCTTCCAAAGATTATAATATAAATTTTTATGACTTTGATCAAACCTAGTCTAAGCTAAAATCGACCAAAACTTAAATCAAGTCAATGTTACATTGACTTTTAATATGAATTAATGAAAAAAAGTGGGAATTTTCTTAATATAAACATAGGTAGTAACTCAAATTTCTTTAATAATTTTGAGCAACTAAATGACGACGTTTGAAATATAAGAAAGTGGAAGGTGAAGGGTGAAGAAGAACGTCCAGTAAAATATAGTTAATGTTTAATTTGGGAAAGCATGAACATTCTTAGACACAAAACTTAAAACAAACTCACAAGATCCATGTCTTTTTCCATCAAATTAGAATCAAAAACCTCCAAAACACAAGCATGATTCAACCCTAAAATAAACTAAGTTGAAATGAGTAATATACATACCTAAAACTGATAAAACAAAAAACAAAGATAATTGTGGCATCGTGAATAGTGAAAGCTTCAACAATTTCAGTCTTCAAAAGGTTTAAGAGCGAATAACATGAGAAAGAAAAAGAGAGTATGAGAGAGTAAAGAATTTTAGGGATAAAATCATAAAAAAAGCCGTGGAGAAAAGTGGAGAGAGTTTTAAACTTTAAATATGATGTGGACCTGAAATATATATAGTAAATTTTTTATGGGCCTGAATACATGTATAATAGTTCTCTTTCAAAAAATTATGAGGGTAGGCCTAAATATATATATTAATAACAATCTTTTTGTAGGCCTATATAAACAATTTTTTTTTTTTTAAATGTGAGGGGCCTACCCTCACAGCGGCTAGGTCTGCCCATGTCTGTATGTGGATGAAAAAAAAAAAACCTGATATTTTGTGGAATTGATTTGGTTAATGACAATTGCACTCCCTAAATGATCTGAAACTAAAGCCAAAGCCAAACAACTTTCAAAATAACCAACCTAGACCTATGCCACCAAATTCAACTGTTTAAGAAAACAGTGAAAAGGGACATCGAATTACACATAAAATTATTTTCCAAAATAAATTAAAAAAAAAAAAAAGAATAGAATAGAACAGAACAAATGACATGTTCTTACCCAAGGTTTAGCGAAATCCCAAGTTCATACCCCTCGTTTATTCGATATTCTCACCCTTAAACCTAACACTGTTAGTGAATCTTGACTTCTGACTTGTGTTATTACCATACTGCCCTTGACTTTTGATTTCACCCCACCCAACCACCATCAGCCCATCGCCATCCAGCCACCACCACCACCACCCACCAAACCCACTCAACTGCTATTCATGCTCGATCTAGCCCGATTCCAGTGACAATTGACCAATCCAACACCACCATCAAGATCCTCTCATTTCCCTCTCCAAAACGCACTCGACCATCGTTAAGACCTGTTCTAGCCTGATTGGAATACCTGTCCTTTTTGGAAAATAAGACTACTAAGAAATTATCACAATAAATTTTTAGCGGCCTAGCAATATTGTCGACTATTCCAAATCTTGAAATAAAGTTCGCAACCAATTCCCTTGAATTGTGGCCTCAAAGCAAGCCACAAACACAACTTCCATAGTGGATACAGCAATAATAGACTTCTTCATACTCTTCCATGATATAGCTCATCCAGCTAAAAGGAAAAAATAGCCAAATGTGGATTTTCTTGTATCAACACACCCAACAAAATCTGAATCTGAATATTCAATCACCACGAGATTATTAGATCTCCTATATTTAAGTATATGATCTTTTGTTCCTTGCAAATACCTTAGAACTTTCTTCGCAGCCTTTTAGTGATCCATACTTGGATTACTCTGATATTGGTCGAGCATTCTAATAGCAAAACTGATGTCTAGCCTAGTACAAGTTTGTGCGTACATTAAGCTCCCAACTACTGGTGCATATGGAATTCCTTCCTTTTGTTTGTATTCCAATTCATTATTTGGACATTACATAAGGTTGAAATTATCTCCTTTCTGAATTGGAACAACACTTGATGAGTACTTTTCAATTCTAAATCTTTCTAGAACTTTATTTATGTATACTTTCTAAGACAACCTTAACAGTCCTTTTGATCTATCCCGGAATATTTCTATTCCAATCACATAAGATGCCTCTCCCATATCTTTCATTTCAAAGTTCTTAGAAAGAAATTTCTTGGTCTCATGTAATAAGCCAAGATTATTAGTAGCCAACAAGATGCCATCAACATACAGAACCAAAATTATAAACTTACTCCTACTAACTTTCAGATACATACACCAATCAACAATGTTTTCCTTCAATCCAAAAGAAGTGATGGTATCATTAAACTTAAGATCCCATGGGCGGAAAGCTTGTTTAAGTCCATATATTGATTTCTTAAGTTTACACACCATGATTTATTTTCCCTTAATCGAAAATCCCTTATGTTGATCCATATAAATCTCTTCTTCTAAGTTCCCATTCAAAAAGGCATTTTTCATATCCATTTGGTGCAACTCTAAGTCATAATGAGCTACTAAAGCCATAATAATTCTAAAGGAGTCTTTCTTAGAAACTGGTGAAACTTTTCCTTTTAGTCAATACCTTTTTTTTTTTTTTTTTTTTTTTTTTTTTGTGCAAAACCTCTGGCAACAAATCTGGCCTTGTGTTGTTCGATAATGCCATTTGAGTCACGCTTGGTCTTAAAACCCAATTTACATCCGATCTTTTACAACATTTAGGCAATTCAATAAGGTCCCAAACATCATTCTGCTCCATAGACTTTTGCTCATCTTTCATGGCATTTATCCATTTAGTGGAATTATCATTTTCAGTGGCTTGTGAAAACGAAACTGGATCTGCATCAACTTCTAAGTCAAATTCTGACTCTTGTAGATATACCACATAGTCTTTAGAAATAGCAGACATTTTTGGTCTTTGAGACCTCCTTAGTACTATTTCTTGTGTTTCATCTACTGTAGGTTCATCAACATTATTTTCATTATGGGTTTGCTAATCATTCATTTGTTGTTCTTGCCTATTATTTAACTGTTCAATAATAGGAGGAACAACAACTTTAAAAGAAATTCAGGGTAAAGGAACTTGCACCATAACTTCTTGAATTTCCACTTTTCATGGTTTTGAACTCCCACTAACTTCATCATTTTCTATGAACATAGCATTTCTAGTTTCAACAATTCTTTTACTATGGTTAGGACAATAAAATCTATACCCTTTAGACTTTTCTAGATAACTAATGAAGAAATCACTGCTTGTTCTTGAATCCAATTTCTTTTCATGTGGATTATGTATCCTTGCTTCTGGCTGGCAACCCCAAACATGCAGATGCCTTAAACTAGGTTTCCTACCAGCCTACAGTTCAAAAGGAGTCTTAGGAACTGCCTTATTAGGAACTATGATTAAATACATGGCAGTTTTTAATGCATAAGTCCACAATGACATGGGTACACAAAAATTACTTATCATGCTCCTAACCATATCCAATAAGGTAAGATTATGCCTTTCTGCTACATCATTTTATTGTGGTGTACCTAGCATAGTGTATTGAGCACATATGCCACATTTTTCCAAGAACTTAGCAGATGGGCATAGGCATTGCTCTGTTTCATCATATTTTCCATAATATTCACCACCTCTATCAGACCTAATAATTTTCACTTTTCTGTCTAATTGTCTCTTAACCTCATTAATAAACACCTCTAGGGCATCTACTAATTGAGATTTTTCATTCAACAAGTAAACAAAACCATAACATGAAAAATAGTCAATAAAGGTGATAAAATACCTATCTCCACCCAAAGATTGGAACATCAAAAGGTCCACATATAATGGTCTGTATTATTTCAAGAGGTTGTGTGCTCCTTGTGGCTCTTTTCTTTATGCACTTTGTTTGTTTCCCTTTAATACAATCTACACAAATACCAAGATTGGTAAAATCCAAGTGTGGAAGGATTTCATTCTTTACCAATCTTTCCAACCTTTCTTTGGAAATGTGACCGAGACGTTTATGCCACAAGTGAGCAAAATGTTCATTTACTAAACCACAATTAGTTCCAACATTATGATGCAAGGTCAAAAGGGTTCAGCAAAGAGATTATCAAGATTAAATTTATATAAGTCATCACAAAGAATACCAGAACTAATGAAATGGTTATGCTTAAATAAACTGAAACATCAATTTCCAAATTTAAAACAATACCCAATTGAATCAAGTTTAGACAATGAAATTAAATTGCAAGAAATGGAAGGTACATAAAGTGTTTGAAACAAATCCAAATGATGTCCAATGTCTAAAATCAGTCGATAAGTTCGAATAGCTTTAATTGGAGCTTTGACTCGATTATCCATGAAGACAAATCTTTCATTTGGATTTAGGGTTTGGGTCATAAGAAATCCCTACATCATATTAGAAACATGAGTGGCACAGCCAAAATCAATCCACCAAGTATTATAAGGAACTTCATCTAAATTTGATTCAAAACATATGAAAACACTAAGGTTACCTTTCTTTTCGAACCATGCCTTACGTTTTAGGCAGTCTTTCTAAAAGTGTCCTAGTTTTCTGCAAAAGTGACACTTATCTTTCTTGCGTTCCTTCTTATGGATTTGAGAAGATGGACAATTCACCTTACTTGTTCCCTGCTTACCCTTTCCATGTTTCTTTCGAGCTTTTTTTCTAGCTCTTTGATTACTTAAGAGGTGAATGGAATGAGTTCCTTGATTCTTAAGTCTCATTTATTCCTGAACAAGCATTCCATGAAATTCATTCACATTCCATTTATCTTTCATGGTATTGTAGTTCATTTGGAATGGACCATATTCAGGAGGCAGTGAGTTTATGATAAACTGCATGAGGAAATTCTCATCCATCCTTAAGGACTTAAGTCTTGCTACAATGTTTGACATTTCAATAACATGCTCATGCATGCCACGAGAACCATCAAACTTCATGGTGGTTAAAGTGGCCATTAATGTCCCAGCAAGACACTTATCAGCAGTTTGAGAACGTTCTTCCACAAATTTCATAAATTCTTTAGCATTATCAAATTTTGGGAAGAGTAGACTTGATGTTGTTTACTGAAAAACCATGAACAGTGGTGGAAAAATGATGGAAAGCATGTAAACAAGACATGCAAGTTAAGATATGGATAATAGGAATCAAAAACTTTAAATAAAGCATAAATTAACATTATGCCTTCTCCTTAAAGCTTAGGTTTGATGAAGCCAAGATTCAAAGCTATGAATCCTCCACACTTTAACACCACCTTGAGAGAAAGAGAGGGTGGCCGAACCTAAGAGAGAGCTTGTGTTTTTCTTTTGAGTGAACAATGAACAACTTAACCTAAAATGCAACCATTTGCATTTATATATACATGGGTCATTTTGTAATTACTTCTTTTTCACTTGCTTGCCTTAATAAAATCTTATTCTAAAAGGAGCCCAAACACTTATTAATTTGGTCTTTGAATAATTAATATTATTCAAGGGCTCATGTAAACTACACTAGTTTACATTAATAACCCGTAAGTTTATCCTTTTACCCTTTAGCTATTAAAAGGTTATTTTAGTTCATCTCATTTATCTTAACGCTTTAAGATATAATAATTAAATACAATTAATTATTGCTTGACCATTTTAACTTTTAAAATGTCACGAATAATTTTCTATGTAACAATTACCTTAGAAATCTTGTTATTACCCTCAGAAGGTGCTAGCCCTCTTTGGATAATCATTTCTCTCTCTTATCCTTCTCTAACTTCTCAAGGGCTATTGGTGTGACCATGTAGGTCTATCGTGGATTAGCCATGAGCCGGTTTCAGATGAATCCGAAAACTTGTCCAGAGGCCCAACAACTATGGTAAACATTTAACAATGTGCATGGTCCCTAAACCACGATGAAGAAATACTTCATCGAAGCTTTTTCAAATCATATGTACCATGCAGGTAAAGTTCATCCATTGATATATCCTGATCGAGTACGGATTCATATAACGTCAAAATCCTAAACTCGATCTTCTATTGAACCGTCAATCAATATGTCTAGAACTTGTCATCACGAACTTACTTTCATATGACTAATAATATACTCTGGCTAGAGATTTTGGTTTCTGACATTTATCGACGTCGTCCAGGAACCCTCGGATTCGAATTGAGTCAACGGTACTCCTAATCCTATATTTCCGAGTTAATGGATCCCGTCTTGACCATTGTTCATTTCTGCATATGAACAACACATGACCAAATAGGCTTTATCATACGAAACATGACTAGTCTCGTACGTATACACCATATGAACCATACGCATCTGTATCGAATCCAACCACGATGTCTCAGGTCAAAGGACTACATCGTGCACTAATATAACCAAACGATAAATCATTGACTACATGCTTTTCCAAGTGATTTGTCATTATTTAGTCACGTTCAAAAAACAATTCACTAACCACTAATCCGTACTAATGCCCTAGTGACATGACTATCATCGTCATCCGTACTTATATCAACTCATGAGATTTTTCGAAAGCTTCTAGTATGCCTACTATGCAATATAGTTGCCCAAATAATATTGCTTCTGTAGGGAACCTTTTGATAAATTCATTTACTGATTAAATGAATCATCTGGACAATTTATATACATACTTTGTTTTCAATGCATGACTGAATAAAAGAAGCAAATAATATATATGAATTGAAGAACTCTTTCTTCTATTATTTATGATATATTTATACAAGACAAAATGCTCTGAACCGACAATATGAATGGTTTCTAGGGCATACACTAACATTTACTACACTCATACACATAAACATTAAGCTCAATCTGTTTGACCTTAGCCAAGCATCATGGTAGGTCATTTCTCCTTCACCACTATCATCAGTAATAGCAGCTAGTCTTTCTAATTGAAGTGACAAATCAAGATCTAGAACACCTAAGTGGAACTGGATTTGCTCACACCAATCAAAGAAATTAAGTCCATTAAACATAGGTACAAATGAGGCTTGTTAATGAAGAGAAACAGGAATAGGTACTGCAAAATATAATGTTCATATATTAATGCTTTGAGTTATAAAATTAAACGCATAAAACATACTAAAACGCTTAATTCAATGAAACAATAAATGTATATCTTTGGGAGATACAACGACATACAAACATAATGATGCTAATTAAAGTGCACGTAATTTGATAATTATAAATGCACTAAATCGAAACATAAACTATCTTTAGGCATGTAAATGAAACTAACAGAACATCTCAATTACCAACAATTGCTTTCATTAATTATAAGAACAATTAATCAACCTTTGGGTGATCCTGAAATGTCTTATACCAATGAATTCAATTTACCTACAAACAAACAATTATAATTTCTTTCCTAGCATCAAACTTAATGGATAATTGAATAATATTATGTAATTTAGAATTTGTATATCTAAATGATTTGACCACTTTGGTGATTTACAAATCATACATAAAATATATTCTAAAATTAATTGTTACATAGATTTAGGATCATTATGAAAATACAATAAACATTAGGGACTAAAAAATAGAAATTAAAATTTAGTTTCAGGACCTTATTAAAATTTCTTAAACGTTTAAGGTCTTCATATATTTTCCTAAACAGTTAGGAACCTTATTGATATTTTCTGAAAAACCGAATGAACCTTAAATATGCTTCTTCGTCATCATCCTTCTGCCGTCAACAAACCATAATAGCAATATTATTTCACCCAACAATGGAAATTTCATCATGCCTTAAAGGCTACAGACGTATTAATGATTTAATACAACATGAACATGCTAGTAGAAATAAAGTAAAATGAATCATTATTGTGGGATTTTAATATATATAATAATCATTCACATAAAATACTAAGCTTGGAAATAACATATTCTTAACATTTTTATTTGAACCCAAGCCCTATAATCTAGCTTGCTAGAACTATGTTAAGTCTTGAACTCAGTTTAACTCTATCATATATTCATTTCATTTTCCGGTCATAATTAATCATCAAACATCATTAATCATAATCATAGAAATCATGCGAAAATCATATTTATCATACTGTCAATTAAACTTGAACGCTATAATTATTAATTAACACAAAAATCTCATTATTTGTTTTAACAAGAAAATTCATGAATTTTAAACTCTTGCTCTAATACCACATGTAAAATTTGTTTGCATGAAACATTAACTTGCAGGATCTTTGAATTTCAATAATTTTACATGTTATAAAACAATAATAAATAGTTAATCAGAAAGACATTCCTTGAGCCATTGATGATGATTTCTGTGATGAAGAATACTGGGTTTCTCTCTCCTTTCCTGACCTTAATTTTCCAGAACTTTTTGTTTTTCTTTCTAACTGGTGGAGAAATACGTTCTGGCTTTCTTTAATAGGCAAAGAGATGACTAAGTTTCTAAGAAATAAACTTCCCTAAATACACGTTCCATCAACATGTATAAGTATAACTGTTGAAATAGTAAATAGATAATTTTCAATTTATTTATTACACCATAATATTATTTATAATGGGCGACGTTGTAAATCCTCTTAAAACAAATCAAGCAAACTCAATCAACAAACACACAATCAACGCAAACCAAACAGATTCCACACACAGTATTTACCGTGGTTCACTTGTTCAATATTGAACAAGTTACGTCCACGTTGAGCTCCAGAATATGGATGCTCGCTGCACTTTTATTACGATCAAGAACGGTTACAACCCTCAAACTCTCTCTCATACAAGATTTCAACCAAGATCAACCAGGATTTAGTATAACAATAGTAAACCTACAATCTGAAATAAGAACATTACACCAGGTTCCCACCCCACTAAGAAACACAACTTAATGGACAGATTTCCCGCAGATTTACACCCACACAGCAAACCCTAATTTGTAACTCAGAGAGATATCAAAACAGAGAGAAAAACGCGTTACTTCAAAATGAAGAGTCATCAGCTTTTATAGGTTTGACTCAACTTAAGTCTTCAGCCGTCAGATCTGTTCTCAAACCAACGATCAGGATTGAGTGTCGGTTTAAGTCACAATGGTGTCGTTTTGGACTTTCTTGGCTTAAGTTAAATGGTGTCGCTTTAAGGCTTCACATTTAACATTCTCCACCTTGAAGCCTTATTCTTTCCTTTGTCAGTAACCAGCAGGTGCAGCAAGCAGTTCTCATACTCCTTCTTTGCTCTATTGAATTTAGTTGATGTGAAGAATGTTCAAGCAGTGCTTGAACTTTGTAGCAGTTACAACTTTGGTTCCCATATCAGATGGATTTTCTTCAGTTGGAATTTTCAGAAGACTGACTGTTCCCTTTGAAATCTAATCTCAGACAAAACGATAACTTTACATCCACATGCTTCGTCCTCTCATGGTATACTGGGTTTTTACTTAGATGAATGGCACTTTGACTGTCAAAATATATAGTCACAGGGCCATTCATCAAGTTTATCTCTTTCAAAATCCCTTATAACCAGATTGCCTCTTTGAAAGCATCAGTTACTGCCACATACTCAGCTTCTGTTGTGGACAATGCCACTAATGGTTGAAGCAGGGATTTCCAACTAATGCAGTTTCCACCTAAAGTGAAATAATAAGCTGTGGTGGACTTCCTTGAATCATGATCTCCTGCAAAGTCAGAGTCCACATACCCAACAAAATCAAGTGCAGGTGTTCTTTTGCACTATTCTAGTCCAACATGCATAGTAGTGTTCATGTATCTAAGTGTCCATTTTAAGGCAACCCAATTCTCTATTCCTGGATTTGACATAAACCTACTTAATAGAGATATTGCAAATGAAAGATCAGGCCTAGTGCTTATCATTGAATACATCACTGATCCTATGGCACCAGAGTAGGGGATGTTTTCCATTTTAATCCTATCTACATCAGTTTTGGGGGATTGAACTTTGCTTAAGGTGAAATGACCTACTAAGGGTACATTTACAGTTTTAGCATTAGTCAAACCAAACCTAGATATTAGTTTCTGCAGATATGGGAATTGATGAAGTTTCAATCTATTTTCTTTTCTATTTCTATCAATCATCATCCCTAATATCCTTTTTGCAGATCCTAGATCAGCCATCTCAAATTTAGCATTTAATTTTGCTTTTAATTCATCTATTTGAGGTTTGGACTTACTGATTATCAACATGTCATCTACGTATAGCAGTAAGTACATGGGCATGTTATTAAAGCAAGCATAATACAAACAGTTATTATAAGCACTCCTAATGAACCCAATTACCACTATAAAGGAGTCAAATCTTTTGTACCATTGCCTAGGGGATTGTTTGAGTCCCATATAAGGACTTATGCAATAGGCAGGCATGCTCAGGCAGGTTTCTATCTCTAAAACCCAATGGCTGACTCATATAAATTTTCTCTTCCAATTCACCATGTAAAAAAAGTTGTTTTAACATCTAACTGTTCCAGTTCTAGATCATATTTAGTTACTGCAGCTATCATAAGTCTAATTGTTTTAAACTTAACCACAGGAGAGAAAACTTCTGTAAAGTCTATACCTGCCCTTTGTGTGTAGCCCTTTGCCACCAGTGTTGCTTTGTATCTTAGAGGGTCTGATCTTGTTAGACCTTCCTTCAGTTTATAAAGCCACTTGCAGCCAATCAGCTTTTGGTCAGTAGGTTTTGGGACCAGAGTCCAAGTACTATTCTGTCTTAAGGATTTCATCTCCTCCTTCATTGCTTCCAGACACTTTTTACTATCTTTTGAACTCACAGCTTCCTGATATGTCTTTGGTTCAGATCTTAGTGTTTCTACCCCAGCCACAAGGGTTGTGTAGATCAAATCTGCATAACTGTATCTGTTTGGGGGCCTTATTTCCCTTCTGACCCTATCTCTGGCTAGTTGGTAATCTGCTAGGTTCTCATCCTATTCTTCTTCATTGTTCTCAGGCTACACAGCTTCTTCATAGTGGTCCCCAATGTTCTACAGTGTGGTATTTTCTGGTTCTATTTGTTCAGGTTGTTCTAGGTGCTCTGGCAGGTTTTGTGGCTCCACCTCAAATTGTGATCTCTCTGTTTGATCAAGTAGTTCAGGATCTGTTCTTGAAGTTACCTACATTGTCAGTAGACACTTTGCCAAGGGAAGGTTAGCTCATTAAAGACTACATCTCAGCTTATTATGATCCTAACTCCTGGTGCATTTTTCTCCCACAACCTATAACCTTTTGTACCATCCTGGTACCCTAGGAAGACACATTTTAGAGACCTGGGTTCAAGCTTACCCTCTCTGGTATGTGCATATGCTGCACACCCAAAAACCCTTAGGTGGTTTAGGTTAGGTTTTCTTCCAGACCATCTCTCTTCAGGGCATTTAAAACCTATTGAACTGGATGGACTTCGATTGATCAAATAAGCAACATAGTTGTGGCATCACCCCAAAAAAGTCTTGGGGTAGCCCAAAGAAAGGAATGTAAGACACCTGACCCTTTCTATGAGAGTTCTATTCATTCTCTCTGCAACCCCATTCTGTTGTGGGGTTGCCCTGACAGTTCTATGCCTTTGTAACCCCTTATTTTGGCAGTAGGTGTCAAACTCTAGGTTACAGAACTCCAGACCATTATCAGTTCTAAGGGTTTTGACCTTTCTGTCCAATTGTGTTTCTACAAGGGTTTTCCAACCTTTGAACTTGGTTAGGGCTTCGTCCTTAGTCCTAAGGAGGTATACCCATACCTTTCTACTATAATCATCCACTATGGAGAGGAAGTATATGTTCCCTCCATGTGATTTCACCTTTTCTGGACCCCAAAGGTCAACATGGACATAGTCTAGACAGTTTGCAGCAAGATGATTTCCTTTTTGAAAACTCATCCTGTGCTGTTTTCCAAGGATACAGGTTTCACAAAAATCTAGAGCATTTACAACATCACTACCAAAATAACCTTGCTGTTTCAATGCATTCATACCATTCTGGCCTATATGGTCTAATCTCAAGTGCCATTTTGTCAGTAGATATGTTAGTAGACAATAAAATGCAATTAGAAACATCAGATAGAACCTGCCCACACAATATATAAAGCCCATTTTTCTTAACCCCCTTCATTAACACATTTCCATTTTTGTAGACTTCCATACAACCATTTTGTGCCTTATAAGAACAACCTGATTCATCCAAGGTTCCCAAGGAAATTAGGTTATGTTTTAATTCAGGTATAAACCTAACCCTAGTTAGTAATACTAACTTACCATTATTCAGCTTAATGGTTATATCCCCTATCCCTTGAACCTCACAGGAGTGGCTATTCCCCATAAAGACAGTTTCCTACTCCCTTTGAAACCAGTCTTTGTTAGGGCTCATATGGAAACTACAGCCCGAGTCTAGTACCCATTCACTGCCTCTAGATGTATTAGAAATGGTAAGGGATTCTAATATTTCTAGGTTACTACTAGAGCTGGCTAGGTTTGTCTCTGTACTATTCTGTTTGTTCTTTTTAATCCAATCATAGCAATTTTTCTTTAGGTGTCCTACCTTGTTACAGAAGAAACATTTCCTAGATTCCCCCTTAGTTCTACTATTTCCTTTACTGTTCTTCTTGTTTTTAAAACCTACATTTCTCTTATGGGTTTTCCCATTATCTTTACTAGATTGCCCAACCTCAACTTTCCCTTTCACAAACAGATTGCTACCATTACACTTCTGGATCTTTAATTCTAATTCCCTAGATTTTAGTCCAGAAACAATCAGGTCCACACTAGGTACTGTCCCAATATACTGGAGTGCATTCTTAACCACTAAATATTCTTCAGGTAGGGAATTCAACAGAATCATAGCAAGGCTTGAATCTCCTAGTTCTTGATTAGTACCTTTTAGGGTTAGGGTCATTTTTAAGAATTCATCAAGATTGTCATCTAGGGATTTAGCTATGTACATTTTATAAGAAAATAAAGCACCTTTCAAGAAAGCTAAATTAGGGGCAGATTTAAGAGCATACAGAGACTCGAGTTTACCCTAGAGTGGAATTAGAGATTCCACACCATCCACCTTTCGCAAAGCACGATGTCTCGCAGTTCATAATGATCAAATTGTATGCTTCTTCATCCACTTCTACCTTTTTCTTTTTCTTTTCTTCTGGCCATTTGGACTCATCCTTTTCAAGTGCGATCCCGACCTTGTTGTGAGATAACAAGGCCTTCATATTCTTTTTCCATGTATTAAAATCGATCTTCCCATCGTATTGGGAGATCTCCATATGAGTAGTGCTCATTATACTATAATGACAGGACAAAAAGGAAAAACAGTTTAAGAAGTACGTGGCGTTGTTATATCGTAGGTTGCCTGGCACGCCTGCGCTTTTAAGGCTTTTAACGGTCCACCGGTGTTCCATTGAAATACTCTTAAATAGATTCAGTAAGATTCGAAACCCTAATTTGAAAGAAAACCCCCAAATTCTAACGAAACCCTAATTTTGATTTTGCCCAAAATTCGTCGATCCCTTGTGTTTGTGACCTAATCTCAAGAATTAATCCCACGATTCAGCAAGATTTGAAGTCCTAATGATCTAGGAACCTTTAAATCGAAAAACCCTCAAATTCTAACGAACCATAATTTTCGAATTCGTCAAGATTCCTAAACCTAGATACATCTTAGACCTAATACAAGGCTCTGATACCACTGTTGTAAATCCTCTTAAAACAAATCAAGCAAACATCAATCAACAAACACACAATCAACGCAAACCAAACCAAACAGATTCCACACACAGTATTTACCATGGTTCACTTGTTCAATATTGAACAAGCTACGTCCACATTGAGCTCCAGAATATGGATGCTCTCTGCACTTTCTATTACGATCAAGAACGGTTACAACCCTCAAACTCTCTCTCTTACAAGATTTCAACCAAGATCAACCAGGATTTAGTATAACAATAGTAAACCTACAATCTGAAATAAGAACACTATACCAGGTTCCCACCCCACTAAGAAACACAACTTAATGGACTGATTTCTCGCAGATTTACACCCACACAGCAACCCTAATCTTGAACCCTAATTTGTAACTCAGAGAGATATCAAAACAGAGAGAAAAACGCGTTACTTCGAAACTGAAGAGTTATCAGCTTTTATAGGTTTGACTCAACTTAAGTCTTCAGTCGTCAGATCTGTTCTCAAACCAACGATCAGGATTGAGTGTCGGTTTAAGTCACAACGGTGTCGTTTTGGACTTTCTTGGCTTAAGTTAAACGGTGTCGCTTTAAGGCTTCAAGTTTAACAGGCGACATATAATTTTATTTTACACATCTCACGGTCACGGTACTTATAATTGTATTGGTTTCTTATATATGCTGAAGTTTAACATTTTAATTTGAAGCTTATTTCTACTCTAAGCTGTGTTCCTGATGCTTTTCTAATTTGCAGGTTTGATAAGGAGCTTAAGAAAGAAGTTGCTATTAAAGTTATTGATTTGGAAGAATAGTAAGTTTTTATTGTAATGGCTTTCAAGTTATTTGTTTATGGGTATTACCTATGAAAGTTGTGCTTTAAGGTCATGAGTTGGGTTCCTATTTATATTTTGTTTTGTGTTTTATACCAGTAAGCAATATTTGGTTGTGAATTGTGATTTTAAACTTGATTGTGTTGACTGTTTCTGATATATTTATATTGGCAAGAGATAATCAGTCTGTTGAAATCTGATCAAGTTTATTTTTATATGCAAAAAGCAGTTGAGCTGATAAAGGAGAGGACTCAAAGGAGTTTGAACTTTGAAAAGTGAACGCCAAGCAACTCAAACCAGGTAAAATTTTTATTTATAAGTTGAACACGACTAATTTGTATGAAATCTAGTAAACATATATCTATTTATTTATTGATTGGGACTTGTCTGGTTTTTACTTTCTACAGATATAGAGGTCTCAGCAGCAAGCCGACCCTATTTGGATGATACAGTTGCACAGTCTTTAACTCCAGAAGGCAGTGAGTTCAATTCACAGCCAATACGGATGCAAGCGAAGTTGCTGCAAGTAGCCCCCAAAATCAAAAGAATGAAGATAATCCATTCCAAAGACCAAAAAGAACCAAAACATCAGCTATCTGGAAGGAATTTGTAGAGGTAGTTTTACTAGACGGGACAAAGAAGGCCGAGTGTGTCTATTGTAAGGTTCAACTTTAGATTAAGGCCATGAGGAGCACAACCCATTTTAGAAAACACTTGGAGGATTTCGCTCCTTTCTTCGCCTCAGGTTTTGCTCGCCGATCAAGCCAGAACTTTCAGTTGGAGTTGCGGAGCGAGCTGACCAAGACGTTCATCTCTCACTTCTTGAGTTATGTTCTACTGATTTGGGAGTATCGCCCCCTACAATGTGGTGATCTATATTGTATAGTTTGGATCGCTGTGGCCAACACTCCAATCATATCCATCATCTGTGGATTGGCAAGCGGAGCAATTGAAGTCACTGCAAGATTTAGATTTGGTGGAACTGCTGGATTTGTTGGCGGTCCTAGATTGTCGGTTTCGACGTTGTCGGCACGACTAATTTCAATCGTACTCTTTGATCTGGTTGTGCGAGCCATGATTGAATAGGAACTAGATCTACTGGAAAAACAAAAATGTTGATGCTGAAAGTTGCACAAACTAGAGGTACATGATTGACAACGTTAGAACCACATAAGATGAGTGCATAATCCTGATGGATCAACGATGGAGGTAATGATGATTGTATGGTGATAATCATAAAATAACAAAAAATAAGCAAGACTTTTTAAAGTGGTTTAACTGCTTATAATGCAAAACATGCGTCCACTGTTATGTTATTAAGTGTATTAACGAGTTGAGTTACAAAGATGGATCAACGATGGAGGTAATGATGATTGTATAGTGATAATCATAAAATAACAAAAAACAAGCAAGACTTTTTAAAGTGGTTTAACTGCTTTATAATGCAAAACATGCATCCACTGTTATGTTATTAAGTGTATTAACGAGTTGAGTTACAAAGAGTTATCTCAACGAGCTTTCGCTCTTGAGTTCTCTCTCTTTCTCAGTCTTTGTCTCATATTCTCTCCTGGATCCTCAAAACAGATTATAGTTGGGTTTATATAGTCCCCATTACAAGATTAAATTGGAAATAAACTCAAATAGGAAATAACGACATTTTCGGCTTTGATCTATAGTCCATATCGCAAGATATATCCAAGCCAAAAGAAGAATTATCTGCTCCGAATTTATCACACAACATATAGTGTAAGTGTTTTGTCAACTTATGAAGATTGTGTGCATATTTTTTTTTATGTATGCATTTTTGCTCGATTAAGTGCAATCATGTTTGTGTTTGTTGTTTGCACATGTTCTTGACATTTTTCTATATGTGTACACATGTTTTTTAGTTCATATGATCGTATTGAACAAATATGTGTGCACATTTCTCCTTATGTGTAAACATTTTATTCAGTACAGGTGTCTCACTCATTTTATGTTTTAAAATATCTTTATCTTGAATCTTTCATAAAACTTGTGTGAAAAGTTTACTTTACAGGTGCCATTCTTTTCATGAGTGGCTTGTTAAAAAGTGCTTGGTTAATTTGTTAAAAAAGTGTTTGCAACGTGTACTGTGGAGATTTGTTTGAACAAGGATATTTAAAGTCATATTCTTCTTCCTTGCTGCTCTAACCTGAATATTGCATATCTTTTGAGCTCTGAAAATTTACAGAGTATATTCAATCAGGTTCATTTTGTTGTTGGTTTTTTGACGATCAAATATCTTGTTATTAAGAATTGTGGAACGTGGTTCCTTGTTGAACCTTGAAGGGAGTTCAAGCTTCAGAATTGAAAGGAGTTTTTGGCTGTCCAAGTTCAAGAGTTGTTTGAGCTATCCAAGTAGTTTCTTGGATTCAATCAGATCGTAGCTGAGCATTTGTGCAATCAAGAGTGTGGAGTTAGATCGTGTAGACAGGTTTACCTTGATATATTTAATTTCAGCTTTATATTGACATTTGATTTGTTGCTATAGTGGATTTGATTAAGTTGGACTTGGTCCTATGGATGTACGCGAAAATGAACTTTAGTCAAATCATGTAAAAATTCTTGGTATGCTTTACTTTATGCTTTAGATGTATGATGTTGTTTAGATGTTGGTTGGTCATCTTATCAATGTGCATTAAAGAACACAGTCAAACTCATTCTGCCAAGTTTAAAGAATCCATAAACAACTTCATATAGGATAAACCACAAGTTAGGATTTGAAATGTGTAATATTGATTGAATGAGGTTTTATTGTTAGATTTTTAAACAAATTTTAGGTTTTGATGGAAGGAGGTACGTATGTTGATTATGTTTTGAAACTTTTGATTTTGGTTGTTGTGTATATTAGAAATTGACCTTATTTATTGTTATCGGCGACTTTTGCTGATTGAAAACCCAGTTCTCGTGAAGAGTCACACGAACTAAACAAATGTATTTTAGATTATCAACTTCGCGTCGAATTCCACGCGAAGTGGAGATAACCGCGCAAAGTGGCATAAGTTTTCGGAAAATGCTATCCTTACTCACTTCTCTTACTTACTTTCTCTTACTCACTTTTGTTAAAATGACACATAGTATCCGTACTATACGTATGGTATCCCGTACTATGCTATATTTACAAAAGTGAGTAAAAGAAAGTGAGTAAGAGAAAGTGAGTAAGGCTAGCATTACTCTTAAGTTTTCTATTGCTTCATGCATTTTTTTTTTTACTTTGCGTGCAACCCCCACGTAAAATGGAGCAGTGATTCTATTTACATAGAATTTTACTTGAATTAAGTAACACTTTTTTATATTTTGGATGGAATATCACAAGGGTAATGCTATGGGTACAAATGGATTCTACTAACTAGAGTACTAACTTAAAGCATAGTACGGATACCATGTGTATAGTACATGTACTATGTGTGATTTTAACAAAGGTTAGTACATTGGTTAGTAAAATCCGTTAGTACGCACAGTATTATTCATATCACAAATAGAATTTTACTTGAGGTAAATAACCCATTTTTATATTTTTTATGAAACATCTTAAATGGAATTTCACTTGAATTAAAACTTTTTTTTTTTTAATGTTTTTAATAAAACTTTACATGGATGTAGGGACGTAGCCAGAACTTTGAGTCAGTGGGTTCAAAATATCAAAGTTGATAAATTTACAATAAAATATATACTGAAGTAATAAGCATAAAAAATATAATTTTAAAAATTATGCATACTAAATTATCAATTCTACAATTGTCCTCGACAATTTTTTATATTCTGAACACGTTGTATAATCCTCAAATCTCTATAACTTAGGGTTTTATTAATTCTTTAAACCATTCAAAATTAACTCAATAATTAACCAAAATTTATTAAACCCAACTTAAAACCCTAGTTAGTAAATTTGCGTATAAAACGCGAATTCCCATATTCTATAAGCACAGCCGAATTATACGTGAATTATATGCCTATTAGCCGTATAATTCGCGTATAATTCGGCCGTATTTTTGAAAATAAATTTTTGTTATTTAATGAGCCAAAACAACGTCGTTTTAGGTGAAATTTGATCAAAACGACGTCGTTTTATGCTTAGTCTCTTTTTTTAGCGCCCTCTTCCTCTCTTCTTCTCTTTTCTACGCCTGCTTCCTCTCTCCTCTTTTTTGGCGCCCTCTTCTTTCTTTTGGCGCCCTCTTCCTCTCTTCTTCTCTTTTTTTGTGCCCTCTCCCTCTCTTCTTCTCTTTTTTGGCGTCTCTACCTGTCTTCCTCTTCAACTATTCTTCAACAAACACCTATAAGGAAATTGTTCGTTTTATCTTCTTCTTCTTCAACTTAACGACAAATAAAATTGTTTGGTTTATTTAATAATTGGTCCGCTTCTATAATATTTGTAATAATTGATTACGAATCAAATAATATATTTTTTTATAAACTAAAATATTATAATTAAAAAAGATATAAATCATACACCTATAAGAAAAAATAGAGAATGATTAATTCAATGATTAATTCAATGATTATAAAAAGTGCTAAAATCAGGATTAATATTGCCGTGTTTTTCAAAACGTATTATTGACAATATACCGTATTAAACCCGTATATACCCGTACCATATTTTTCTCATATCCGAATTTTAAGGCCGAATTTTTATAAACGTATTTTTCACCGTTTGCCGTATCATACCCGTAAAATTCCTGTATCGTTTTTTTACCGTACCCATATTTACTAACTATGCTTAAAACAACAACTAATTAACTCATACCTCAACATGAACAAAATTAAATCAAAACCTACATCAAAATATAGTAATTTAATCTTTCAATTTCAAACTCATTTATTAAACTCAACAAAAATTCATGGCTCATGATCTCTCATCAATTAAAAAAGCCAAAAGAAAAGAATTTTAAGTAAAAAAAATAAAATTAAATGAGCATCATTTTACCTTGTAATCTAAAAGAGTAGTCTTTCTTGAATATCCAACCAAAAAGAAAAATATAATTTGAGAGAAAATAAGAGGAAACAAAGAGAAGAGAAAAGTTAAAAAAATGTTAATTACTAATTTATTTTGTGAGGTCAACATGAAGTTAAATGGGGTTAAAATTGTAAAATCTATAAAATATTAAAACTTTTTAAAAGTTGAGTGGGTTCAATTAAACCCACAAGTCTCTATGTGGTTACATGCCTACATGGATGAGGAAAAGGCTAATTCACTCTTAAACTTGCCTACTTGACCCATTAAAAAATAAATAAAAAAAATATGGCTCGTTTGAATATAGAATTTAAACACAGTAAATGAAGGATACGACAAATCTCATGAAAATGTGTTTGGTAAGAATGAATGGAATTATTTTCAAAAATTGTTTTCATATACAATCTTAAAAACATGTGTGAAATTAGAAAACGATTAAAAATCGTTTTCACAATATTTTACAGTTTTTAATTTGAAAATAGTTTTTAAATTTTCATATCAGACACATTTTCAAAATTTAAAATATTAAAATATAACTCAAAAATTTGAATCGTATTTTAGTTAAGAGAAATGCTCGCTTTACAAAGATGCATACAAAGAAGGGCATACAAAGACAAATCCTACCTTTAATCTTCATGATTGTTTTTTTTTTTCTCTATCTTTTTCCCTTCTTTTAAGGGTATGATTTATCTTTATATGCCCCTCTTTGTATGCATCTTTGTAAGGTTAACATTCCTTTTAGTTAAAGGTACAAAGACAATCCTAGATGACTAAATTAGAGAATAGAGGAACTTTTTTTTATTAATTAATTAAATTAAAGTGATTGATTTGATTTGCCTTATTAGTTAAGCCATTTTCTTTAATTTAATTATTGTCTCTATTTCACAAGAGTGGAAAAATAATGTTTTTTGTTATTTGATCGTCATTTTTGTTCTTAATAGTTAATCATTATTTCTTAGTCTATTGTGCAGAAACTAGATCATATGAAAATGAAGAACCAGTTCGCATAATCCACCACGCGAAATGAATTTTTTTTCCGCGAACTGAATCGTGACAATCATTTTAAGTGTTCTTATCGTACGTTTATCACATTTTTACTTTTTTCTTAACAACACAACAAATCATAAGATGAATAAACATTAATAACATTTAAACTTACATAAATCTTATAAAACCAAGCTGTGAATCAAGACATTTAATGATCACATTGAATTTGTTAATTCAATTGCCAAAAAGAAAAATTACTAACACATTGGATAGATCAACGATCTTTTCTCAATCTAGTGTACAAAACTTTCAAATGTATAAAGCTTTACTAAATTTAAGTTGTATTCATGGTTTAAGATGAGGAGAAGGAAAAATGGTGATGCATGTGTTTAAGTGTTGGGAGGTTAGAGGTAAGGAGAATTGTATATTTAAATGAGTTTGTTAGTCATAAAGGGAGGAAATTTAACTCCCCAGACATCCCAAGTTTAGATTTTAAAAAATAACCTTGAAAAATGGAGGCTTTTTTTTTTTTAAATTTAAAAATATGACGTGACACACTTAATTGTAACTAAACATGCAAAAAGGGGCTAGAGTGAAAAGATTGAAACGTATGTGGGTAATAGTATAATTAATGGAAATTTGTTTAAATTTTGAAAATTAAAAAAGACCCCTCTCTTCAAAATCGCTTAATCGAGCAGTATACCTAAAAAACGACCAATGAAACACCTTCCATTTCTTTGCGATTTTCAGCAATAAAAGTTCCCTATTTCCACCAATATTCACAAAGAGAAGGAAAACGACCAATGAAACACCTTCCATTTCTTTGCGATTTTCAGCAATAAAAGTTCCCTATTTCCAGCCAATATTCGATCCTAAAGCTTCGTTACATAAAATCATGGCTGATATTCACAAAGAGAAGGAAAACCTAACCCCACTCCAAATCCTAGAGTCTGGTGGCGGCAACTGTTCAAAGGTTGTCGAAGAAGATGCTCAGGTGGATCATCCGATGAGTGAAGGTGGTTCAACGGTAGAGGAGACAATGGCGGCACAAGAACAGATAGGAGAATCGAAAAATGGTTCTGAAGAAGAGGACGTCGGTGAAAAAATGGTATGTTTTTTTACTGGTGGTTTTGAATTTGATAAAAAAATTGATTGGTTTGTGCGAATTTGGTGGATATGTAGTTGGTTTTTATTGTTACGGTGGTTGTAGCATTTTGTCAAGCAGTTGGCAAGCATCAGGGGAGTGGCTTTGTTTGGGTTCTAGAGGATGAGGGAAGGACGCCGTAGGGAGGTTGTTTATGGGGGGTTGGAAGGCTGGGGATGGTTGCCATCCTTAGCCATCTCCAGTCATGGAACCTACCACAACAACCTCTGTAGGGCTTGCATTGGCTTACCCGGTCCTCTCGAAGCCAAAAACACCCATTCCCCGATGCACTCGAAGCCCATATCCCCTAAATTGTAGCCTATTAGTTGTTTTGGTTTCTTTTTTTGCTGATATTTAGTTTATATCGATTGCAGATTTTCCAAAGCGTAAATTATAAAGACTATGGGTTGGAGGTTGTAAGTGATAAGATATCGTACTTTCCCGAAAGGGTGACAGTTAGGTCGAGTTGGCAAGTTTTTTTATGAGAATTAAGTATATTTTAGAGGAAAAAAGGAAGGGTATGGACCAATTCAAAGATAGTTGTTTCGATCATTTTGCGAACATAGGAGAAAATTGGAAGAAGGCATTCTGGGGGCAGGGATGCATTATATGTTGCAACACTTAGTTAAAAGCAAAAAAAAAAAAAAATTGAAATGTGGTTCGTGGTGGATAGGAAGCCACTACATTTTGAGACGATGGAATTTGCCCTGATGACAAGTTTAAGATGTCGGGCATTTCCAGATGCAGAAGAGCAATAGAGAATAACAAAGAGTAGGGCGGCCGATAACTTGGCTAAAAAGGTTTTGGGAGGGAAGGCGTCTATTATAAGACATGATTTAGAGGAAAGGTTAGGAGAAGATGGGTATACCTTTTTAGAGAAGTTCAAAATGTGCCTGGTATGGTGCATGCATTCGATCCTAATGGCTTCTGACTCAACAAAAGCCATTAATATGGATTCGGTGAAGTGTGCAAGCAACATGGACTTCTTTAATGCTTATCCGTGGGGACGGTTATCATTTCAGCTAACCATTGAGTCCCTATGCAGAAAAGACTGCAATAAAGCATCGCCAAGCAATCGAGAAGGATAGACCGAGCATGTACAATTTGTTTTGCTTCCCATGGGCAATGTAGGTAAATATTAATAGTTTTTTGTTATATTTTTTTTGTATTATATGTGTTTTAATTATGATATGGACTATTTTTTTACAATGTAGGCTATGATGTATTATATTTTTTTTGTCCTGGCTAAGGCAGGGGGCGGAAGAAGACTTTGGATGAGCGTCCACAATTTTCTAGGATGTTACGGTGGCACACCGAGAAGTGTGCCCATTCGGACTATGACAAAATAGAAATGGAAATTCAAGCAGCTTAGGTAAGATTAAAGGATTAATCTTTTGAATATACACTTGCTTTTAAATGTGGCTTAAATTTGATTGATTTTTTTTTCTTATTGCATGGAGTCGTCCGTCCCTTCCTCACCCCTACTAGGGGTGAAGTAGGGAGATGAGTATGTTACATCATTCACAGCACTGGACGATGTAGCAGATGAGGGGATAGATCACCTAATGCGGGACCTAAAAGGGGTCACGCATGTGAGTGCAGCTGCAGGGCCACTACTTGAGAATGTGTTTGAGGCTAAGGAGGATGAAACTCCAGTTGGCGAGAGGGAGGAGGAGGAAGAGGATGAAGATGTTCGTACGTCTCCACCCAATTGGCAAATCGGTATAACAAGTACTGATTTGTCGAGGCGTCAAGGTCGGGAGAAAAAGGTGGTTGACCTCATAAACGGTCTCTTTGACAGTTTTACAACAATTGTTTATGAGAGGTTTGAGAATATGGAAGAGTGGATGAAAATGGTGGAGGAGAAAGTTGATAGGGTGGCGGAGAAAGTTGGTAGGGTGGAGGAGGAAGTTGGTAGGGTATTGAGATCCACTCACTTCTGAATCCAAAAACTCCAATTCGCTCCTTATTTGCATTAAATGTCCATTCTAGCCTGAAACACAAAATATAAAGAATTAAGTAGCAATTCAAGTCAAAATGACTAAAAAGTATCTAAAATCCGGCTAAAAAGTCTAATCAAAACAGTATAATCCACGGATTATCAAATACCCCCAAACTAAAGACATGCTCGTCCCCGAGCATAAGGACTTAATGAAAGAAAAACAATAAACAACCAAAAACACAAAACACAACACAACAAAACTGAAAAATGAACAAACACAACTTAGACTCAACTCAACATACGAATTGCCTCGAAATTTCACAAGTCTCAAAGGTTGTTGAAAAATTATTATCAGAAAATGTTCAACACTCCAATAAGTTATAAGCTATATCGACAGTCTTTCTCAATCGGTCCACCGAGTAGGTGATCCCCACTTCAATCCACATTCCAACTTCTTGTAACGACTCGATTCTTATAAAAATATGCACAGTGAAAATACACGTAGCTTTAATATAAAAAGTTGGGCCCAAAATTTTTCTTTCATTGAACACATGCATTCTTTATACAAATTTATACAATGCTTGTGACATATGCAAAACTATCAAAAAGGGGGACAAGTAGCCATTTCTCTTCGTGTGCCGATGTCCATCCAACTGTGTCCTTCATCTAGAACCTGCAAAAAACATAGGGAACAACTGGATGAGCACAAACAAGGCTCAGGAAGTAAACCCCTAAACTCGATTATTCCCGTAACTCTTTCTTTACTCACTGTCTAATTACTCTTTCTCATAGCTTCTCTATACTAACTTCCTTTCTAGTAAGTCACGGCCCCATCGACCGAGGCACTACTGGGACTTGCTTCCACTCCCTGACTTCTACTCATTCTAGCCGATCGGACTTGGTTATGCATGGATTCGTAACCTTGGCCATGTGAGTGCATAGAATCTCTCGTAAACTTGGGTATAGCCCTCATCCGCATGTACACTACGGGCTACACCACTACTCTTTCGATGTTCGCCGCTTTACTAATGCGGCGTACATGGGAATACTCTACCCGTACTCACAGTTCCCCATCGCACAACCTACTCTATTCTCTTATTAAGCACTACTCTTATTAAGACTACTCTAGCTTTACTCTATAGTGCTCATTCTTTTTTTCTTTCTACTCTTAGAGTAGTCTAAACTCATAAGTCTCTACTCTCTTTTCTAATGCACAAGTAAAGCATAATTAATGCACATCAATGACTCATACTCATTAATGCATTTATGAAAGGGAACTATAACATATAGCAACAATTAGGGCTTTCTACTCTTACTTATTGTTCTCTTGAGCATTTTATCATACAACTCATGTGCATGAATAACTCTACTCTAATTCTAACTTTTCTGTTTTCTTTAATCAACCAAATGGGAGAAAACTCCCTCATAAACCCTAAATTCCCTATCAAAAGAGAAACACTTCCATAAACTTGCTCAAAACTTCCTCCAACTTCTATCAAACTCAACCCAACAACAAGCAAATAACACACTTCTCATAACTCATAACTCAAACATAATAACTACTCTCAATCAACAATTTAAAAGAAAGCACATATGTATATCAATCCACTCCAAAGAGTTCTTAGATCTCAACTTAGGTTGAGTTTACTTACCTTATGAGAAATTGGCTTCTTTAACACTTCTCCTTTCCTTTGGAAGCTTGCTTTTCCTCTACAACTTAGCCAACAATCACAACATGAGACTCTAGTCAAAACATAAGAAAACTCCCAACTAAAGTACAAATCCTTACCTTAGGAAGCTTTACGTTAAAACCCCACAAAAAGTTACTCAAAAAGGCTCTTGGAAATCCTTGAAAGATTGAAGGAAATTTGAGAGAGTTTAGGAGAATGAAGGAGGCGGTGGAATTGGAAGAATGAAGAACAATCAAAGCCTAAACCCTTTTTAATACCTCTTAAAACTCATTCTTCCCAATTTGTCCCTTGCTCTTTTATGGAAATTCCATCCATATCCTTTGATTCCTTACTAACACACCCCCATACTAACATATTCTCCTTGAAATTTCCTTACAATTTACTCCCCACTTTTCCTGCTAATTAGGGGTAGAATGGTCAAATTGCCCTTAGGGAAGAAAATATCTAAAACTTAACAAACATTTTAAACGGCCCTCGCCGCCGCGGCGAAGAAACTGTCGCCGCGCGAAACTGCCCTCCCAGCCAGCCTTCCCCGTGGCCAACACCTCTTCGCCGCGGCGAAGATTATTCTTCGCCCGCCAAGTACTAGACCGAACTTCTTCTGTTTTTCAACCAATTTCAAGGCAATTAATCAACACCACACTCGTACTAATGTTAATCAAACAATAATACCACGATACCATTTCAACTAAGAGCAAGCGAAAGAACAGTAACTACGTACCTCAAGTGGGGCGTTACACTTCCCGGATTATTTTATGCAGAAATGAAAAGTTTATCAAATGGTGGCGGACTCCATAAGCCTAAATATCGAACTACTCTCCACTAATGTGGACTAGACATCGCTAAGGATCAAAAGGTCTTTGCAAGCTTGTAACGTTAGGCTCGGGTAGTGGGTTTCAAGAAAAATGATAGGATAAACAAAGTAAGAGAACTCGGTTTTCCTCATGCAAACACTACAAGTCGCATCAAACTCCACTTCTTCTCAACCACCAATCAAAGTATCAACCAATTTACACCCCTCAAACTTATGTATTCCTTATTTTGATTTTGAATTGAACTAAAGAACAAAATTTTTTTTTTTTTTTTTCACACAATCAAATTGAGGTTAATTAACTCTCTTATTCTTATCGCCCTTCTCACAACCCCCAAACTGTTCTTTTAATTATTTGCACCACTTTTCACTTTCTTTGTGTTTGCATTAGGCCCAAGATTCTCCTAAGGGTACGATTTTGTGTTTAGGGTAGTTGGATTGGGAATTTTTTTGGTTTGTAAGAAAATAAGACACAATGATAATCTCATAAGGCTCAAGTAGGTGACTAGGGGCAATATCACTCGTGGGTTGGCTAGAAAGGCTCACACGTTCCGAAAAATGCCTAAATCATTTCCTTAACAATGTCTATTCCTAAGATTTCGCCTCAAGCACTTCTCTACTAGGTTCTAGAATCCACCAACATTATCAAACTTTACCTAACCACATAAAATGAATCTAAGCATGCCGAAATAAATGAAAATGGTGGTTGAACCACTCAACAATCTCAATCAAAATCCAGTCAATAAACAAAAACTTGAAGCAATGTTTAACATTTTTCAACAATAACATCCCAACAATCCTAGTCTCATCATGGACTTATGCAATTCATCATTGGCAACCACAATAAAAATACAAACTTAACTGAAACAAAATCAAAATTTTTCAAATTTTCCTACCCCCAACTAAAGATGACATTGTCCCCAATGTCACATTATGCATAAATTAGGAATGGAAAACAAAATAGAAAAAGGTGCGAGATAGTTCCCTGATTAATCCGTGAAGTTGAAATTCCGCTCAACATTGTGCACATCCGGTCCTCAGCTTTTTCATCACCCACATTCTGTAAAACAATTGAAAACTGTGGTGTCCACTATGTTAGAAAAATCCACTGATTAATATGAAAGTATTACAACCCTAATCTCGTCTTTATATCAACTAGAATTTAAAACAAAAATGAAACAACTAAAACAACTCACACAATCCAAACAAAGCATATCAACGGAGTTCAATGTTCAAAATAAAAGAAAAACAAAAAGAACAAATAAACAAATAAAAATAACGAAACTAAAACATGTGCTCAGGTGCTCATTCTTCAGCTTCCTCGTCTTCCTCAGGGTCATCCTCTTCTGTTTCTAAGCCCATCCACTCATCTCAATCCCAGTCTTCCCACTGGTGTTCTGAAGTATCAATCCCGACGTTGTTGTAGCAGCTAATTTGCAACTCATGTGTCTTCCTGGCCTGCTTTGCCAGCCACTCATGACATCACTCCATTCTTCTCATCAGACCCATCATTTTCTGCATCATTTCTCTCATTAGGGACTGTTGAACCGGATGCGGTGGCCGCTGCTGTGGTTTTCCTTCTCTTGGTTCCTGATCTGGGCCTTGCTTCTGTTTGAAGGGCAAGATGTTTTCGGAAGTAGGTTGTGTCGAGGACTGGGGCAGCATGGATCAGTGGCTCATTAACCTGTACCTCGATCCCCACCTTAGTGCACAAAGCTGTAATGAGTTGTGGGAACGAAAAACTGCCTCACCCTGGTTTTGCTGCAAGTTGGATACTCGTCAGGATGATGTGCCCCACGTCCATTCTCTTTCTTGTGGCAATAGAATACAACAAGATTGCCTTATCATACGTCACTGTATTATAGTGTGTCTCCGGCATCATCCTAGCTGAAACAAAATGCACGCCTGCCAAGAGCACTGGGCGAATTAAATTAGTACCCTTAATGGTTTTCTTCCCCTTCTTTGAAACATCCCAAGAGGCATCTGGTTTTGCTATGGTCCTAAGAATCTCGTCATCCCTTTTCTATGTCCTCCTAAACTCCTCATATTCATCCCTGTCAATCTGAGATAAGGCATAGAAATCATTGATGACCTTGGCCGCAAATACCACATCAGTGCCCCTCACAAAAAAAACCCCTTATCACATTCAGGGAGGTTGGCATAAAACTCTCTCACCGGTGGTTCCACAGCCGCATGTTCGGGTTCATCTAGAAAATTCTCCCATCTTCTACCTTGACTCCACTCATTAGCCTCGGTTGCAGTCAGTCCACGTTCAGGGATACATCCCTTATCTTTCCTTTTGACTGCTACCTCATAGTTTTTCTAAGCCTTTTCATTCATAAACCGGTCATTTACTTTCTTTCTTTTTCTCTTGCCCTTGGATGGTACCTTGACTTTGAGCGGCATTTTCTCCTAAACTACACTTCAACTCAAACAATGCAACTCAACAATTCAAACCTAAGTGTCCTACAACACCCAATTCAATCCTGCAAAAACTTCCAACACTTCCAAAAAATTTTACCTCAACCCCCAAACTACAATTTTTCCAATTTCAACCAAACACTTCAAAATTCAAGACCCACACTCCTCAATATCACACAACGCACAATCAACCCTTCCTCAAACAAAATCAACACTTACAAGCACACAAATTCCACAAATCAACCAACAACCAAAATTCTCAGATCTTCAATTCAAAACTCGAAATTTTTGAATAAAAAGCTTAGAGAACGTGAAATCTTACCAACACTAAGGAGTATTCGCCACCAACTGAGCCAAAATAAGCCTTGATTGCAAACCCCAAATTTCCTTGAACTAAAAAATTTCATGAATTTTCTCGAAAATTGTTGTTGAAATGAGTTGTTTTGGTGTTTAGGAGGGTTAAAGAGTGAGGAAATTGGTTGGAAAATCACTGGGAAGGTTCTGGATTGAAGTTTGAAAATTTTTCTCTAAAATGGGTTTGAAGAGTCACTTGAAAAATGAAGAAGGAAAGTGAGAATTTATAGAAAGTAGAATTTAAAGACGATGAAGGGTGAAGGTTGTTCGCTTCATCAGCTCGCTAAAGGGGCACGTTGTCTTGTTTGTTCGCTGATTGTCCTGTTTGCTCGCTGTTGTCTTGTTTGTTCGCTGATTGTCTTGTTTGCTCGCTGTTGTCTTGTTTGTTCGCTGATTGTCCTGTTCGATTCATCAGCTCGCGAGAGAATGGCGCCGCGGCGAAGTTCATCACTCGAATCTATGGTTTTTTAAAACCCAGTCGATGCCGCGGCGAAGAAAAATGCTTCGCCGCGGTGAAAAAATACAAGGAGTTCTTTGCCTCGGCGAAGACAAATCTTCGCCGCAATGAAGATTCCTTGTTCTTTTTCGCTCACACTTCTCTCGCCGTGGCGAAGACAAACTTTGTCGTCGTGGCGAAATTTTACCGAGAGAATGACGCCGCGGCGAAGAGACATTTTCGCCGCAACGAGGTCTGGAACTTTTGCCAACCATATATTTTCAAAAAAAATGCTTTGCCATGGCGAAAACTGGAAAATTCAGTTTTCTCCCTTGATTCACAATTTCACCTGAAACATCCAAAAACACACAAATTAAACTTCATAAACACAGTCAAACCAAAAACTAAACAACTACAAAATAATGATAAAGATAAAGAAATGAAAACACTTGGGTTGCCTCCCAAGGAACGCTTGTTTATAGTCGAAAGCTTGACTCTTTTGATTTTTCACATCAGTCCAGACTATCCAGGTACATCACATCCCGGAAATCTCCCTTGTGCTGGAGCTTCATTTGTTGATGATCTTTTTTCACACAGGGTCTTTGTTGAAAGCTTAGCCACCCATTTCCATCCCTTGGTAATAACTTTGGTGGCTCGACTCTTCTCATCGACCGCTTTCCGTTTTCTTGACTTCCCTTCACCTTTTTTGAGCTGAGAGACCTGTTCCTTGTGAAAACACCATCTCGATTGTGGCTCATCTCGAAATGTTGTGCAACCCTTTCCGTTATGGTCCTCACTCTCTAACTGACTCGGTTTGACAATGCAGCTCTTAATTTCTACCTAAGGACTGTTCAGTTGGAAGGTTTCAATTTTTGCCTGGTCCACCATATCAATTTTTAAACATGACTCTTACTTAGGTGGAAATCTCATCGACTCAAGGACATTAAATGTTACTTCTTCATCTTGCATCCTTATGATTAAATTCCCTTCTTGAACGTCGATTAAAGCTCTTCCGATAGCCAGAAATGGTCATCCCAGGATAAGAGGAATCTATTTATCCTCTTCCATATCCAATACAAAGAAGTCTGCAGGGAAGATAAACTTGTCCACCTTAACCAACACATCCTCTACAATGCCCCTCGGATGCTTTATGGATCTATCCGCAAGTTGCAAGCATATGGTTGTCGGCTTCACTTCACCAATTCATAATTTCTTGAAAACAGAGAAAAGCATAAGGTTAATGCTGGCACATAGGTCACATAAAACCCGATCAAAGGTAATATCTCCTATAGTGCAAGGAATAGTAAAACTCCCTGGATCTTTGAGTTTCGGTGGCAGTTTCTTTTGGAGAATGGCGTTGCACTCTTCTGTGAGCATCACTGTTTCCTCATCTTCTAACTTCCTCTTGTTTGATAAGATCTCCTTGAGAAATTTCGCGTAACTCGGCATCTGTTGCAATGCATCCGCAAAAGGAATGTTAATATGCAGTTTCTTAAAAACATCAAGAAATTTAATGAACTACTTATCCTGATTTTCTTTTCTGAGTCTTTGAGGAAAAGGCACGAGTGGTGTGTGATGTGCCAACTCTGGTGTTATCTCGAGGAATGGCAATTTCTCTTTCCTTTTCTTTTTCCCCTCTTCCTGCTTCTGCTCATCTTTCCTAGGGCTGGGTGGTTTCTCTTCATCAATGATTTCTTCATCAACTTCCTCGTCCGATTCTTCTTTTTTCTTTGATAGACTTTCCTCTTCTCTTGATTTTTCCACCTCTTCTAAAACTGTCCCACTTCTCAACATTATTGCATTCACTTGCTCACGTGGATTAGTCACCGTGTTAATTGGTAGGGACCCCTGTGGCCTCTCATTTAGCTTTTCGGCCAATTACCCCATTTGTACCTCCAGATTCCGAATGGACACCCCTTGATTTCTGAAATTAGTTCTCATCTCATTCATAAAACCTGTGGTTTCTTGCATGAACTTCCTAAACATGTCCTCCAATTTTGTCACTCTTGGGTCCCCTTGTTGGTTGTTCACCGCCTGTTTGGTTATTTGGCAATGACCTTTTATTCCATTGACTGTTTTGCTGATTCTATTGGTTTTGATTGTCCCAAGACAGGTTCGGGTGATTCTTCCAATCGGGATTAAATGTGTTGGTGTACAGATTGTTCGGTTGCCTTTGATTTCTAGCCAAGTAGTTAACCTGCTCCGATGTTGACAACGCTAAGGCAAACGTGTTCCCTACTTGACATTCATTGCTCACATGATTACCTGCACAAAAATCACAAGTTAGTTGAGGAGCTTGAATGGAATTTACCTGCATACTTCCCAACTGTTTCTGAAGTGCGTTAATTAGGCTGAAATGGCTGTATTTGCATCAACTTCATGAAGACCCATAGATTTCTTCAGTAGCACCCTCTCATTAGGTCTTTGATAGTTATTGCTTGCTAGAACCTCAAGCAACTCGTGAACTTCTTCCGGAGTCTTATTCTGTAATACTCCTCCCGAGGCTGCATCCACCATAGTTTGCACATTCACTGTTAGTCCATTATAAAATGTTTGGACTTGCATCGAAACTGGCAACCCATGATATGGACACCTTCTCAGTAATTCTTTGTATCTCTCCCAAGCCTTATACGAAGATTCTGACTCTTTTGGAATGAATGACGTGATGTCATTTCTCAACTTTGCTAACTTTGCTAGAGGAAAGAATTTGGTCAGGAACTTCTGTGCTAAATCATTCCATATGGTGATTGTTCCTGTTGGTAGTGCCAGTAGCCATCCCTTAGCTTTATCTTTCAATGAAAATGGGAATAGTCTCAATCTGATTGCATCATCTGACACTCCGTAAGACTTGAAAGTATCACAAATCTCTAAGAAATTTGCAATGTGTAGATTTGGATCTTACTTCAAATCCCCCCTTAACTGAACCGACTGCTGGATCATCTGGATGATTGCCGGCTTTATCTCAAACATGTTGGCTTAGATAGTTGGTCTTGTAATGCTCGACCCACGGCCTTCAACTAAGGGAACAGAGAATTCCCTCAGTGTTTTGTTCTCTGTCATCTCTACAACTATTTCTTCTGGTTCAACTGGAGCTTCTCTCTTCTTTCTCTGTTCAGTCTTGAGTGGTTCTTTCAATCTCAGGATCAACAGGAACCACTGGCTGACGTCTTGCTCTTCGCATAAACTGCATAGAAAACTAGCAAGAGTAAAATCACACCAAACAAAGAAAAGTAACAAAAATAAAGCGAATAACAATTGAGTAAAAATAACACTCCAATGTAGCTAACACAAGAAAATTTTAATGTTAACACAAAACTCAATCCCCGACAACGGCGCCAAAAACTTGATGCGTGTTTACTACAACATGCAATATGTAGCAAGTATACTAGTCGCACAAGTAATAAAATGATGAGTGAGTATCATTCCCACGAGGATTGGTGGCTAAGCATTAAGTTTTTCTACTGTTTTCAAGTTGGAGCAATCGAGTTGTTTGGATTGAAGGGAGACAAATTAAACGTAAAAACTAAAAAGAATTTCTAAATGTTCAAAACTAAATGATGAAAGCAAAATTTAAGACACAGATAAAATCAATTCAAAACAAACAGGTAGGGTTTTGACTTCATTCAGACTCTCTAGGTTAACCCTAAAGATTATACTAATTCCATATTCACATGCATTGATTGTAAATCGAACTCTCTAAGGTATAAAATATACCTTCTCAAGCTATATTTCCTTACTCTTTCCTATTAAACTTCCACACCCAACAAAATGAAGATTAATAGTTCAAAGTTCATTAAGCACAAGAATCCTAAATTGATATCATTGATTCTTAAATCTATCTCTAGCATTTAATACTACAATGGTGATTACCCAAGAAGCTTAACATGAATTATTTCTCAATCTCATCATGTTCATGACATAAAAACAATAATTTCATAATAATCACACAATCTAAGCAAAATCATATGAAAATAATAATCATCAATTACTTAACCCATTAGAACTGAACTACATCAAAACCCTAACCCAAAATAGGTTAGTTAATGGCTAAATCAACAATACCAATAAAAGAAATGAAAAATTCGAAGTTCAACATAATGAAAACAAGAGAAAAGACAAGAAAATCTCCCTAAATGAAGAATCCACTGGTTTAATCTCGAATCTTCACCCTTTGTAATCAAAGTTTTCCCAAAACTAATCTAAGACAATGTAAAAAGCTTCTCTCTCTAAAAAAAACGAACTCCCCCTAAAAAATGACTAAGTTTCTCTTTTATACTCAGCCAAAAACCTAAAAACAAATGCCTAAATGAAACTGTGCGTTTTTGAAATTCCCAGACTTCGCCACGGCGAAGAAGGATCTTCGCCGCGACGACGAAGTGAAATAAACCTACGTGCGCAATTCTTTCCTGTGGCGAACCTTCATGTGGAATTCTGAAATTACAGAATTGCCCTCCACTTGCTCATTTGCTTGAATCTTTGATCTTTGACACTTTTCTCATGGAACAAGCTTCATCGTGCATCCATTCTGCTTCAGAACTTTCCCAACTTCTGAGATCCGCTCACTTCTGAATCCAAAAACTCTAATTCGCTCCTTATTTGCATTAAATGTCCATTCTAGCCTAAAACACAAAATATAAAGAATTAAGTAGCAATTCAAGTCAAAATGACTTAAAAAGTATCTGAAATCCGACTAAAAAGTCTAATCAAAATAGTATAATCCACGGATTATCAATGGAGTCGTTCGTCCCTTCCTCACCCCTACTAGGGGTGAAGTGGGAGATGAGTATGTTACATCATTCACAGCACTGGACGATGTAGCAGATGAGAGGATAGATCACCTAATACGGGACCTAAAAGGGGTCACGCATGTGAGTGCAGCTGCAGGGCCACTACTTGAGAATGTGTTTGAGGCTAAGGAGAATGAAACTCTAGTTGGCGGGAGGGAGGAAGAGGATGAGGATGAAGAGGTTCGTACGTCTCCACCCAATTAGCAAATCGGTACAACAAGTACTGATTTGTCGAAGGCGTCAAGGTCGGGAGAATAAGGTGGTTGACCTCATAAACGGTCTCTTTGACAGTTTTACAACAATTGTCTATGAGAGGTTTGAGAATATGGAAGAATGGATGAAAATGGTGGAAGACAAAGTTGATAGGGTGGCGGAGGAAGTTGGTAGGGTGGAGGAGGAAGTTGGTGGGGTATTGAAAATGGTTGAAATGTAACCTGAGCATAAAAGAGAGAGCCGAAAGAGTAAGCACGTAAAATCTCCTTACATGGCAATAACGTATGGAAAGAAAAGGAAAACGAAGAAAAAAATGAGGAAGTCCGTGAAAGTGGAGTAGCAAAAATGGAGGGTAAGGAGGAAGGTAGGGGAAGTGGGGAAGTGAAAATGAAGGAGGGTGAGAAGGGACACAAAGGAAGTGGGGAAGTGAAAATGAAGGAGGGTAAGGAGGAAGGCGGAGGAAGTGAGCAAGTGAAAACAGAGGAGTTAAAGGTCGATTTGTATAGGCCAATAGATGAGGAAAAAAAAAACTCTTCTATGTCTATTACAATGATTCTGGAAGTGATAGGCGTGTGAAGTGCAAGACCGAGGATTATCCCTCAGAGTGTTTTGAAAAGATGTTGACAATGGGCATGTGGCTCGACGACTCGGTGAGTTATTTTCTCATATTTTTTTCTTATTTTTGCTTATGTTTTTCATGAGGTTTTGTATACTGAATCGCTTAAGTGATCTATTTTGGTCAACAGATCGCTTAAGTGATCTTTTTTTTTTTTTTTTTTTTTTAAGGAGGTTGCTTAAGCAATCTGTTTTGTTTTAAGAGAAGCAATCTCTTAAAATAAAACAGATCGCCTAAGGAAAAACCGTTGATGAGGTACTTAAATAGACACTTATCATGTTGTTTTTAGTTGATGCAGCACATTGATGAGGTATTAACACTTATGAGGTTGCAATAGAGCAGTAATGGTGATATTTTATATCCGCACCATGCTATCTATCACCGATGTGGCCTTTGGCCAAAGCCTAGTAACTACATATGACACGTTAATAAAAAAGGCCAATGGTAGAGGTGCAACAAGGGGAGGCAAGTGGAAAAGAATGGCCACAGAGGACTTCGACGGTGTCTTTGATGATTTTTGGTTTGATGAGAAGGATGATGCAGTATGTATGGGGAGAAAGGCCCAAATATGGCAACAGTTGGGCAAATGTTAAAAGAGTATACTGTATCATGAACATCAAGGATATGCATTGGATAACCATCGTTGGGCTATTCTTGTTGCAAATCCCTGATTGCAACCCGAGTATTTGTTAAGAGAGACAGTTGGAGACGGAGTTGGAGACGGAGTTGCAGTCGTTGTGTACATTGTTCTTGTGGCTGTTGGGCGATGGCGGGATGTTTCAGCACTTGGGTGATGAACTACTGACGGGAAAGTGGCCACTCAAGCACCTTCTCGTCCCGATAAATGACTCGAGGTAAATTTTGTATAAAACTTACATAATACAATTATTCTATAAGCTGATTTTAATGCTAATGTCTTCCTCCTATTGTAGTGTTGATTGAGGGGTATATGCACCAAAATTTATTGAGTTCGACATGACCAACACCCCAATGGACAAGTTGAATAACGATACAATGAGCAACTTTCGGGAGCGCTTGGCTGTTGAGTGCTTCCATGGGCATATGAATCCCTTTTGACTGACCATAACCCAATCCAAGTCATTGTTGATGTTGTCATCAAAAGGTATGGAAGTTAGACTTTGAGTTTTGTAGTTTATGTGAAATGCATTTCTTATTGGGTTGTCTTGAATAATTGGATTGCCTTGAATTGGATTAGCTGGTGTTGTTAGGCATCAGGTTGTTGATACTTGAGTTGTGGTGTTATGTATGCTTTGTGGCAAGGCCACGTCTGGATAATGTTTGAAGGGGGGCCGTAGAATAAGACGAAGAGGCTGCTGCTACTGTTGATGCTGAAGGTATGTTGGATAATTTTGGAGGATGGAGAAGTGGCTGAAGACAATGATGAAGAGGAAGGATGGAGGCTGCCGACATTGCTTTTATTTTAGGGTGTATATAGGACATTTATTTATTGTTTATGATGTTGTAATTTAATGTAATTGACACATTTCAGATTTGTTAAAAAGCAATTCAGTATTTCTTTCTCTCTTTTTACTTTTGAGTTTATTTAGTATTCTTGTTAAATGGAATTTGTATGTGTTAACGCAAATAGGTTGTCAAATTGAGGAGAAAATATGGCATTAATGTATTGATGCAATTAGGTTGTTAAATTCAAAAGAAAAGATGGAATTAATATGTGTTAATGATTTTAGGTTGTCAAAATTGAGGAGAAAAGCTGGAAATAGTATGTGTTGCCCATGATCGTTTAAGCGACTACATATATTGCTTAAGCAATCAAGGGTTTCTTATACAAGATCACTTAAGTGAGACCTTAAATTGCTTAATCGTGCACTTGGGGTGATCTTGATCTGCCAACTTAAGCAATCCAACATCACTTAAGCGACCAAGGCTAAAAGGCTAAAATCACTTAAGTGAGACCTAAAATTGCTTAAGCAATCATGCACCTGGGATGATCTTGATTCTGGCTTGGACTTGAATCGCTTAAGTGATCTGACATCGCCTAAGCGACCAAAGCTAAAAGTGAAGAATCGCTTAAGCGATTGTGCACTTGGGGTGATCTTGATTCTGCCTTGGACTTGATCGTTTAAGCAACCAAGGCTAAAAGTGAAGAATCACTTAAGCGAGACATAAATTGTTTAAGCGATCGTGCACCTGGGATGATCCTGATTCTGCCTTGGACTTGATTGCTTAAACAATCTAACATCGCTTAAGCGACCAAGGCTAAAAGTGAAGAATCGCTTAAGTAAGACCTTAAATTGCTAAAGCGATCGTGCACTTGGGGTGATCTTGTTTTTGCCTTGGACTTGATCGCTTAAGCGATCCTCCATCACTTAAACGACTAAGACTAAAAGTGAAGAATAACTTAAGTGATCTTGATTCTGGCTTGGACTTGATCGCTTAAGCGACCAAGGCTAAAAATGAAGAATCGCTTAAGTGATCTTGATTATGCGTTGTACGCGATCGCTTAAGCGACTATACATCGTTTAAGCAACTAAGGCTAAATATACTGGATTGCTTAAGTGAGACCTAAAATTATTTAAGTGATCTAGTTTATTCGGATGATCTTTAGTCTACCTTTGACAAGATCGATTAAGCAACGAAGGCCTATAAACACTTGATCGCTTAAGCGATAAACCAATCGCTTAAGCGATCCCTTTTTTTTTTTTTTTGGAATAGGTTGTTAACCCCATATTAAGTGACGTCAATGTGAACTTTGAACGTTCACAACGTCACAAGATTATTAACATTAATGTTAAGCGACATTGGTTATTAACACATATTAAAGTCAATTAAGAAGGATTATTTGCAACCTAATTCCATCAACACATATTAAGGCCATGTAAGAAGATTATTAACGTTAAATTACACCTCGGGCGTTCACAACATCAAAATATAACAACTACGATATGTGGCATACAACCTTATCATATATGGATGAATGTCATAGCACACTAGTGTGACACATTAGTAGAAACGTACCTCATTTCACAAATATGGATGGTGTATTTGAGAATGATTATTGTGTTCTTTTTACTGACCAAAATGCAGTCAAATCTTATATGATGTGGGGGACTAGATTGAAATAAGCTTGAATTTTAACTGTACAATTAGTTTAGTGAACCATGATCTATCTTGTGTCAATTGATTTGATTATTTATATCACTTAATTGATTTTTCTAATAATTATATTTTAATTAAATTAATTTTTTTACGTGTGTAGATAAACATGGAAAAGAAATATTAAGGTATACAATAATTCTATTTAATACAAATTTTAATGTTTTTAAAGTACTAAAGTAAATTAGCCTTGATCGCTTAAGCGATGTATGTTATCACTTAAGCGATCTTGTCAAAGATAGAATAAAGATCATCAGAATATACTGGATCACTTAAGCGATTTTAGGTCTTGCTTATGCGATCCAGTATATTTAGTCTTAGTCGCTTAAGCGATGTACAGTCGTTTAAGCGATCACGTACAAGGCAAAATCAAGATCACTTAAGTGATTCTTCACTTTTAGACCAAGGCCATTTGGCTTCTTATCTCCTCAATCTTTTGATATTGTGCACGTTTGAGTGAGAAATTATATTCCATATTATGGGTCAGCTCTATATTCAATCATAATCATCCATATTTATGAAATGAGGTACGTTTCTACTAACGTGTCACACTCGTAACTAATTCAGTAAATTGATTGATTGATTGACTTGACACGACAATTATGTTGATAATATTTATTTTGCCTATCTTACTTCTTTGGGCAGCAATCAGTGCCTTATAGAGGTAATATGAGAAATTTTACTTACTTAAACCCTTTTTAAAATTGATGAAAATGAAAAATAATTAATTTTATTTAAAACAATATAAAAGATGATTTATTCTAGGTAACAATTAAATTGAAAACAACAAGCTTCAACGGTTGGCCTTGGACAACTCTCTCAATTTCATCATTCTTCTTGATGATATAGCTGGAAATACAAAGACATAAAATCAATTTAATGCACCACAAAAGAGAAACATAATAACTTCATCAGATCGCTTAAGCGATCTTCGGTCGCTTAAGCGATCGCTTGTCAAATCTGCATATAAGAGCCGATCGTTTAAGTGAGCTTCTATTGCTTAAGCAATCTAGTGTTCACCAGATCTGATCTGAGCAACAGATTGCTTAAGCGATCTGGTGTTAACCAAATTTGATCTGAGGAGCAGATCATTTAAGTGATCTTAGGTCGCTTAAGCGATCTGCTATTCAAATCTATAGATAACAGTCGATCGCTTAAGCACCAAAGATTGCTTAAGCGATGTGCTCTTATCAGAAGATCTGAACAACAGATTGCTTAAGCAACCTAAGATCGCTTGTAGATAACAGCAGATCGCTTAAGCGATTTGATCTTATCTGCAGATCTTACGGCAAGTTGCTTGCTTTCTTGTTTCTGATCTATTCAAACCTAATTTTCTGGATCTGCATTTGATCGATTCTGGCAACTGCTTCTCTTGTGGCCAGGTTGCTTGCAAATTGAGCACTTTTTCATCCTCCGGGGAACCTCATAGATTGATGGAATACACTTAACTCTTTTTCTTCACTTTTCTGTCTTCTTGAATGGCGGATGGATGATAATGTCAACCAACTCCAGCGACACCACCCACTGCTCTTCTGGAGGAACTGGATATATCGTTTCCGAATAAGCAAGCATGTAGTGGTTTTCCATATAGAGAGGGAACAAAGTTCCATGTAAATTTTTGAACCAAAATCTAGCTTTCGTTGGTGTTTTAGTGCTGCTAGTGCATGAGGACAAGGTAAACATTGAATGTCAAGCATTTACAGCTGCATGTTTTACTAAGAAGGTTAACTAGGGCATCCGGACCATAGCCGCGCACGGTGAACTCTTGAGCATTGAGAAGATAGGCAAACAGTGCATTTGATAGTTCCATACGTTCCCGCAATAATTTTTCAGCTGACGAAACAAGGGTTGTGGTAAAATTATCTGACTTCGTATGACGCTTATGGAACTACTGTGACAATGTCATCTAGATTGCATCAAAAAGGGTAACAATTGGAAACTCTCTTTCTATTAACAACTTCAAATTTATGGACTTAGCTATGTTTGTGGTCATGACATCAAACCTTTTTCTAGGAAAATAAGCTTTACTCCATCGCTCGAAACCAAAATCATGCTCAAGATACTTAGCAATTCTATCATCTTTAATTCGGATTTGTTAGAAGTGTTCTTCAAACTCATTAACTCAATAAGCTTTTGTTGCCATGTAGTACATCTGAAGGAGGCCAGCACACTTAAACTTTTGTTTTATGTTCTCGCCAAGGTACCTCTTTCCGAATCCGTGATGTGCTTGAGGGTAAATAGTGGCAATTCCCTTCTTTATAGATTTATGTCTATCGGATATTATGCACAACTAGTCAATGTTAGGCACTATTGTAAGTAATTGCTGGAAAAACCAAGTCCATGACTTGTCATTCTCAGAGTCAACCACACACCATGCAATAGGATATATGTGATTCTTGCTATCCTATGCCATGGCCACTAACAATGTACCTCCATACTTTCCCATCAAAAAGCAACCATCACCAACCAACACCTTTCTCATATTTACAAAATCCCTTATAGCAGAACTATAAGCAACAAAAAAATATTTAAACCTCATATTCTTATCTCACTTCAAAGTCTTTTTGCTACCTTGGTTTGTCAACTCAAGCATATAATGGTACGCTTCTAATACTGCGTACTCGTGCTCTAGCGTGCCCTCACAAAATCTTGTACATGTTGTCTCCCTTTCCAGCATTTCCAGTAACTAACATCCCATCCCAACTCTGTGTGCACAAGTCTCTGAATGTCCTTAAGAGATAGACAATTCCCTTCAACAAACTAACTTTTGACAAATTGTCCAATAACATCAGTGGAGGCTTGTCGATGCTCGCCTGAAATATGTCCCAACCCACATATGTGCTCACGGGTATACGTGATAACAATAAATTTTTCGGACTCCCCCAACCTTCTACAATAAACCCATCACTTGCACTTTCAGTCACGACATGCAATCGTCACTACCAATGAATTAGATTTTTTGGTGATGAACTCAAAATTACCTCTCACGACAACAAGTTTTAGCTTCCTCACCACTTCCTCCTTGCTGTCAAATAAATAACCTACGCGCAAGTCCGATCCATCAATAAAAATATGAGGTGATTCACTACTACCCGCAATTGTCGCCTCTAAACTTGCATAAACGACCACAGTGTTATCTTCCTCACAAACTACACATTCTGCATAATCTGTATTTATAGGAATCTACATCTGCGGGAACATGTATGGGGTCCTCCTCGTCCACATTTTCATTATGCCCCACATGACTAACCTCTTCTACAGTGTCCTCCTCACCACCTAAATCACCGCCTACTCTTGATTTTTCAATAAAGAAATCAATGCTCTCGTAGTTAAAATTAAAACCAGCATTATTCCCACCCAAATCACCGCTTACTTTTGAACCAGCTTCCAAAGCTTTATCCACAATCGAAACCGTTAAAATCAGCCTCGAACCATTATCGCCCACATCAAGCATAAATAATTTCACATCTTCATCAGACATTAATACAATAGGGGGTACCTTAAAATTTGTAGGAGCTCTGCTTGAAACATACTTCACAACTATATGACTACGTGAGCAACTCAACCCACATCTTCTAATGATTTCATCAATCAACCCATTAAAACTAACTTCTATACTCACAGCAATTGTTTTAACTGGTTTGCTCTTCCCAATCCATTTCCAACAACTTTCTTCCTCGACCCATTGACCAAAATATTCAACACCCAAAATCACTTGTCTCATGTCTAATAATAGCCAAGTACCTATAATGCAAGAAAACAAAAATTATTAACCGATATATTAAGGGTTAACTGATTTTAAAAATCATTTGCAGAGTCGCTTAAGCGATGTGATAGATCGCTTAAGCGATCTGGTATATCACTTACTGGATCGCTTAAGCGATCAAGTATATCGCTTAAGCAATCTAGTATAAATAAGTCTGATCGCTTAATCGATCTTGTGCCATATACCTTATCGCTTAACACTTTAAAACTACATGGCCTTTTAATTAAATTTGAACTTCATTTGGTCTTTTAATAAAATGCCCCGTCATAAAGGTATCGGGTTTGAAAGTTGGCTAATTATTATAACCCTCCTAATTTTTTGTCAATTTAATTAACCTCATATGGGAAAGGTTTGGGAGCACCACATTTTTAACATAAAGTTTGACATATTTTATAAATTATTAGATTAAAATACTTTGAATGGTTGAGATTCAATACAATTTGAACAATTTGTGTTGTGTGTGATTTTTCCATCAAGCTTGGAGAATTGCGAGGTTATAGCTTGATCCAGAATCAGTTCGACTTAATCGATTGTCCGACCCAGCATAAGCTCGTCGAGATGTAGCTCGACCTAACACAAGCTAGTCGAGACCAATCCTTGTAGTTGTTCAACCAGTTCACAGATAACTTTAGATCCTGGATATCTTGAAAGGGATCAGATCGACAGCAATCTTGGCGCAATCTTAGCGCTCAATCGCGAGAATATCAGAGTTGCATTTCAACCTTAATTATAATCGTTTTATTTTCGCTCTTTTCTTTATACAAAATTTGAATATAAACCCTTTCCAACGATGGAGAAGAGGTTAGCAAATTGTTCTATGATTATTATTGTAAGCTCTCAAAGCAAATACAAAGATCAGTGGACGTAAACTTAAAAGTATAACTCACCGAACCACTTTAAAAACTCTCTATGTTATTTACTTTACTGTTTCCAATTCATTACATTCTCCTGGTTATCCATAATCACACACACATCCGTTTCGATTCCGCCAAGGTCAATCGGCTCGCTCTTGTTGGTGTATTTTTTGTATCAACAATTTGAAATATCATATTTAGATGTAATCTCAATTATTCAAATGCATTGATCTAGTAGTCCAAAATGTGTGTGTGTGTGTGTGTGTGTGTCTATATATATATATATATATATATATATATATATATATATATATATATATATATATATATATATATATATATATATATATATATATATATATATACATATAAATCTTTTTTGTTTGGGATTGGATATCTTATCCATCTTAAGGTTGTATTAAGAGGTTTATAATTTATGACAAGTCTTGGAACTCCCCTTTCAAGTTCAGCATTTTTCTGAACATAGAAGGCTGAGCAACTCCAAGGAGATTTGCTTTTCCTAATTAATTTTTTCTGTAGAAGATCATCGATTTCCTTTTTACAATGTTCCTCTAATTCTTTATGCATTTGTATTGGTCTGGCTTTTGTAGGTATTTCTTTTTCATCAAAATCTTTTTCATAAGGCAGACTGACCATATGTTTTTTTCTATCCCAAAAGGCATTAGGTAGGTCAGAGCAAATTTGAGTTTCAATAGTTTTTTGTATTTGTTTTATCTTATATATAAATTTGGAGGATATTAAGGTTTCTTTGGATGGGTTTGTGTATAAAGTTGAAGATAAGAACTTCCCCCATTATTTGTGTGGAAATCCCCGAATCATCAACACTAAATGGTTGTATTAAACTAATGAAGGGTGTTCCTAGTATCATACTTCTTCTCAAATTTTTTACTAATAAGAATGAGGTGTTTAAACAAATATTTTGATTACAAATTTTAACATCTGATAATTTGTAATTGATAAAAAGTGTTGAGCCATTGGCTGATTTAGCAGATTCTAGTGTTTTTTCATAGTATTTTGTAGGAACTAAACCTTCTTGGATACAGTTGAAGTCTGCTCCAGTATCAAATAGAGCAATTGTTTCTAGGATAAATTCATCATTGATTAAGAGTTTTATCTTAATATGCCATTTTTGATAAGTTATTTGGGTTAGCATATTTATGAAATCTTCATTATGATCTTCATCATCTTCAGATTCTTCAGATTTATCTTTTTCTTTGGCAACAAGTAATTTCGAATGTTGTTTTTGTTGTTCTTTTAAATCTTTAACTTCAATTTTTAGTTGTTGTATTTCTTTCGTTAAATCTTCGAGTGTTAATTTTTGTTTTTTCTTGTTTTTCGAATTTGTCAATAATATTCTGAAAGCTATAAGCCTTATGGGTTTCTATTTTCCTATCAGTTTTTTCGAAGGTATTTTTGAGTCTCTCTAGATACTCTTTTCTCAAAAGAGGATCATCAATTTTATTAACGGCTTCTAAGAGGAATTCTTGGTCTTTGGTTAAGACATTTATTTCATTTTCACTAGAGGTTTCAATTTCATCAATTTGGTTGTCATCCGACATTTCTTTTCACTTGAATCGAATCGAGGATTGTATCATTATCATTTCAATTTTATGTATGAGCTCATTATCAAGACTTAATTCTCTGATTCCTTTACTAATTTTACAATATCTAGCGATATGACCTCGTTTACCGCATCTAAAGCACGTGAATTGTTTTGTGGGTTTGTCTGTTTTAGAAAATTTGTTTTGTTGAAAAGGTTTTTTCCTAAATGTGGATTTGTATGTATGGTTCTTAGGATTATTCATGGTTTTATTACAATCCTTCATGGTTTTATCACATTGACCTTTGCAGGTTATTGTTTTCTTGGTTTTCTTTCCTTTAAAAGAATTTCTATGATTAGTGTCAAATTGTTGACAAAAATTTCCTAATTCTTTTCCTAACTGTTTTCTCTCCTTTTGCCTTTGGTAGGCGAGTTTTTCATCTTTGCAAATTTTCATTCCAACTTTCTGGACAAAACTATGTAATTGTCCATAAGTTAAATTGTCATATGGTATAGTACCATCATATTGTTTCCTAATTTTTTCTCTAACCTTTTCAGCTAAGATATTGGGTAATCCTGCCAAAAATTTAACCTTCCAATAAGCTTTGTTACTATCAGGCATTTGCATAACCCTAACAAAAAATGTTTCTTTATACCAACTATAATCATGAAGGGTTTTGCATTTTAAGTTCATTAGTGCAGCTTGACTTTTGTCTTTTACGTTAGCAGGGTCCCCTACAAAGTGGAGAGTTATCGCAAAGATTAAGGTATTAACAGATCCCTGAATTTCATTACCATCTTCATCTAAAATTGGTCTTCCATTATCATCAATTTTGGTTGCCATAAGAATTTCATTTTGGTTTTGTTCTTGTAGGTGGCTATCCCACCAGGATTTGAGAGAGCCAGTGAAGCCAGCTACCAACAAGTGTGCTATGGCTTGGTCTGTTGAACTATGTTTAGTCCTATAGGCATTGCTAACCATAGTCATTTGTTGTAAGACCATAATAATATTATAATCAGACATGCCATCTATGTTCCATTCATAGATAGAATTGGCATTGTATTTTCTTTGTTGTATTTGAGAGGATTCTTCCAAAACTAAATCTAGGGCTAAAGCTCTTGGATAATACATTTTTGGAGGTTTTTTCCAATTCATGTTATTGATTTGAATAGAGTTATCACTTGAGGAAGTATTTTGATCATCAGCTTCGATGATTCTGATGAATCTGTTTTACCAATAAAATTTATATGTTTAGAAGTTTGGGGGGTGTCTAGTGCGACAACACTAGAGAATTCTTCTTTTATCTGGTTGAGTTTTCTATTTATTTCTTGCATAAATTCTTCTTTGTTGGTTAAAGTTTTAGTGTGTTTTGGAGGGATCTCATGTGGAATAAATAGAGGTTTGTTATCAACAATTTTTAGTGGTTTTGACCTTTCATCAATAGGTTTTAGGACGGGTTTTGCTACAACGTCTTCAATTCTATTCAATCGTTTCGCTAATAGTATTCAAACATTGGTTTGCATAATTATTTTGTTGATAAATATTTTTTATATCATTTCCCGATATTTCACTTAAATTTTCTTTGCTTTTAAAAAGGTGAAGCCTTAATTTCTACTCCTTTATAGGGAATCGTTATCGTTAAAGGTGGATGAATTGACTCTATTGCTTCATTATCTTTTCCTCTTGCGATTTTCCACTGTTTTGTTTTTGTTTGGACATTGATTGTTTTTTCATTATCAAACCATTGGAAGAAAGGTAAAAGAATTTGGTGTGTTTTCATAAAGTTGTAATAATTTTGTTGAATTAGGTCTCTTTCTTTTTTATTAAAGCTTTTGAAGAATGTTTCTCTCAATTCTTGATTATCTTTTGAATAAAAATCATTTCTTAAGAAGTTTTTGTCAATATCAAATTTTTCAATAATGTTTAACTCTGGCAAATCTGTCATTTGGGAATAGGTTGGAGACATTCTTTGTGATGTCTCTTCCCCATCTTGTTGGGAGGGTGTTTGAACTGAATAATAAGGTTGTGGTATTGTTGAGGAATTATCAATTCCTTGAATATTAGTTTCAACCTGGCTAGGTCTAGGGGGGTGTCTTACTGAACAAGAAAATCTTCTTTGTACAAGAGGTTCTTTGGGATTTAATCGAGATGAGGATAAGTGTGAGTCATCAAAACTTATTATTGGAGGCCTACTAAACCTAATCCGAACGCTTCCATCAGAATTTTCAGTGATGTTTTCTATTTCTGTATTTTGGATTGGTTGAGTTAAAGGTTTAGGAATTCTCATTTCTAAAGGAATGACTGCGTTAGCTAATCCCCAATCTTCTGGTAAAGTTATTTGATCCCAATTGATTGTTTTAGGAACTGTTATGTTTGATCTTGTTAAGTCAGTTTGAAATAACACTGTGTGGCCTTTTTGGTCATGATTAATGGCTCTAGTTTCAAAAGCTGATTGCATTACTTTATATTGGATCCTATAAATGGTGCTATAGGGATGGTTCCCTGGTTTTAAGTCATAATTAAACGTTTTAATATTTAAAGTTAAAACGTCTAGTATATTTTGGTCATCTAAGCAGACTGTGAAATCAGGATAACAATTGAAATAAATTGGTCCATTGGACAGGCTGGATTCTATCATTCCTAAAAGAGAATCTCGAAATCTTAGCCATCTACAATCTCTTAAACAAGCAAAGATGGCAGTGTCTAAGCCTTCAATGCTTAGAGGTTTGATTCCTATTTGGACAAGTCCTATATGAAGATAATTATAACTCTTTTTGTATTTTTTAACCATTTCGTTAGATAATAATTGAGTGACTTGAGAAGAATTGTTTATCTTAAGAGTTTTTTCTTCTGTTTTAATTATGTATTTTGATTTGTTTAAAGGGTTAACTCTATTGAGACTTGATAATTTTCCTTCTTTGTAAACATCTATTACAGAAATTTTGGGAATGTTCCATTTATCAAAATGTTTTTGTAAATCTTGAGGTCTTATGACCTGTTTATCTTTTTGTGTACAAGCATGACTTGTTTCAATTATGTTGTCATTTTGATTTATACAAATCTCTTCTTGATGAACAACTGCTCATCTCTAGTATTTGAACCGAAGTAGACATTGATCTAGAAAAGTTTTCCATTTTGTAAATTACTTATTTCTTTCCCTACAGTGGTTGATCTAAGGGACTTACAACGGCAAAACCCTACAGCCCTACACAACCCAAAAAGACTCGGTACTCAAAATAATAAATAAACAAAATTTTAACAATCCTAAATCCCTGCCTCCTCACTGGCTCTGATACCAGAAGGGACACATACCTAATGCCTTTTGGGATTGGATATCTTATATATATATATAAGATATCCAATCCTAAAAGAAAGCTCTCCAAAAAGAAAGCTTTCATTGTAAGTTAAATTTCTTTCAATAATCATTCAATGTTTAATCTTTCAAGTTCTTTGATTATTCTCTTTTAATCTTTCAAGTTCTAGTTCTTTTAATAATCATTCATCACGTTTGATATATATATATATATATATATATATATATATATATATATATATATATATATATATATATTATTTTTATTTTTATTTTTATTTTTTTTCATCCCAAGGCGACACAATTCACTCAAATCACCCGACTTGACCCCATCCACATTCTAGAAATGTGGAAATGGGATGATAGTTGAATTTGGGTTTTATCTACTATGAGTCCAGTCTTATAATGACCCCTGATCCAAATTTGTAGCTTTAGACCAACCAAATTTATAGTCCAGTGGGCTTTGGGTCCGATCTATCATCAACTCTTAAAGCCCACAATCTTAACCGCACAAAATCCACTTGCACGGTCCTCCTACCACTTACAAAAAAAACCTAATTTGTATACATACACTGAAGAATCTCCTTCTTTCATATATAAAGACTCCCAAAAACCCTACTTCCGCCTCAGGGAGTCGTTTGAGCAGCAGAGCTTTAGCATTCTCATCTGAGCCGCGAAGCCACAGACTCCATCAACAAAAATGAAGGTTCTTGATTTCGTGGATAATATCTACAGGGTTTTGAAGTTTATGCTTAATAATACACATATTCTTTTGAATCTTCTCATACGGTTTCGTTTTCGTTTGTTTCAGTTTAATATTGCAAATCCAACTACTGGATGTCAAAAGAAGCTCGAAATCGACGATGACCAGAAACTGTACGTGTTTTATTTTGTTTTAAAATAGTCTATCTGTTTACATGAAATTAGCAAATTGTGTTACGTTTAGGGATTGTTCTTGTGCTCCATTGTTGTTTTCATTATTTATTTTTTTATTTTTTTGTGTTATTTTTTGCTGAGAAATATTATTTAATTTGTGTTGTTAAGATTTTACATGGGTTCTTTTTATTGGTGAAAATGTATATAACATTAGAAAGCAAGAAAATGTTTCTAATACTTTGGTTTTATTCTTGTAATCTATTTTGTGTGTCCTGGTATAGAGAGTTAAATGAATCCTGATCTCATAGCAGACCTGTTTGGTTTACTTGTTAACTAATTGAGTAGGAACTGATGGATTCAGGTTTTCTTTTCTAGTGGGTTTTTCTTTTTCAAATTGTTGTACTTAGCTCTGAAAATGTTTATCCTTTGTTGATAATAACTTTCCTATTCATACTGCTAAGATTTTAGATATGATTAATATATATTATGAAATGCTTAAGTGTAGAGGATCTTTCTTGCAATGAAGGTTTTTTTTTTTTTTTTTCCATTTACCCTTGATTGATCATCCTTGGCTGGGTTTTTGTGGTTTTCTTCTTGTTCTGCTTCCTGAATCTCCTCCTTCATGTCTTTTAGTATGATAAATAATTTATTTTCCATTTCATTTGTACTTGAGTGGGAGACTTAACCGAATTTGGGTGTTATAAATCTGGTTTCACAAGTGACTGACGTCTGCTTGGTGTGTGTGCCAAAAGTTGTTGGTATAGCTTTGATGCTGCAATTTTTTATTAATAGCTTTCTTATGTTATGCACTGGAACTGTACACTTGCTATTAAATTAATGTTTTAATTTGACTGGATAATTTTCTTAATTAAATACAATTATGCAGCCGAGCTTTCTTTGACAAGAGAATCTCTCAAGAAGTTAGTGGAGATGCCCTTGGTGAGGTATGGTTTTGTTATTAGACTTTCTAGCTTGGTATTTCTCACCCTTTTCCTTGTCCTTCTACCCAGGGGTTATATCCGTAACCTTTGCCTTGTTCCTATTGTTTATGTTTTCATCTTTTAATTTGTTTGACAGGAGTTTAAGGGCTATGTGTTCAAGATCATGGGAGGCTGTGACAAGCAAGGTTTCCCAATGAAGCAGGGAGTGCTGACTCCTGGCCGTGTTCGTCTTTTGCTCCACAGAGGTTTGTAAAATGTGCTTGCTGTCTTCTTTTGTGTTTGTGTGTGTGTGTGTGTCATGTTTATGTGGCTTTGCACTCGATACATGTTCTGTAGGGTTTGTATTTCACTTTGGTAATTTGGATATCTAATTTTTTTAGTCTTGTACCTGAATTTTATGTCAATTTGGCAGAGGTGAAACTAAGTTGAAGATTATTTGCTTTTTTGTGCAGGTACCCCTTGCTTCCGTGGATATGGAAGGCGTGATGGAGAGCGTAGGAGAAAGTCTGTGCGTGGATGCATTGTCAGTCAAGATCTGTCGGTGCTGAATTTGGTCATTGTGAAGAAGGGTGAGCAGGACCTACCTGGACTCACTGACACTGAGAAGCCCAGAATGAGAGGTCCAAAGAGAGCATCAAAGATCAGGAAGTTGTTTAACTTGTCCAAGGAGGATGATGTCAGGAAGTATGTTAACACTTATCGTAGGACCTTTACAACCAAAACTGGTGAGTCATATGATCATTTCTGATTGCTGCTACAACCAAAACAAATATGGTCAGTTTGTAGTTCTTAACCGAAAAAAAATGTGTTCATTTCTGGTTTGCAGGTAAGAAGGTTAGCAAGGCTCCTAAAATTCAGAGGCTGGTAACTCCTTTGACCCTGCAAAGGAAGCGCGCCAGAATTGCTGAAAAGAAGAAGAGAATCGCCAAGGCCAAGACTGATGCTGCTGAATATCAGAAGCTCCTTGCCACCAGGTTGAAGGAGCAGCGTGAGCGCCGCAGTGAGAGTCTGGCAAAGAAAAGATCAAGGCTCTCTGCTGCCTCCAAGCCATCAATTGCTGCTTAGATACAGTACACAGGTGTTGTCTTTTGGTGAATCAAGTAATGTCAGTGCTGGATATCCTTAGTAGGTTGAGGTAATTTTTATTGTTGGTTGATTTTGAGAGTACTTGGATGCTAATGGCATGTAACAGGCCGACATTCTGCTATTAGACATTTCAGATCTTGTTTATTTTAATTGTGGGATGTTGAACCATTTAATTGGGTTTCTTATGGTTAGTTCTATTCATTATGGATTTCATTTTTACATTGCTTAATCCGGCTTTAACTCTAATTAGTATTTATACTTATTTCGCGGTGTGATACATTTTATTTTTATGCTGCCAAACTTGTTACTTTATCCATAAAAAAAAATTGTCGCTAAATGTTAATAGATAATAATTGTAATTAATTTGAACGCATTTTTGTCTATGCTTAATCAATAGATAAATCATGTCAAAGTAGTAGGTAAATAACCAAATAGTAAATGACATTATCCAAGGTTAATAAAAGTACACTTTCAGAAGCAGTGTTTTAAAATCAGGCCTGACGGTTGAACTAGTTCAATCAAGACTTGGGGCTTTCATCGGTTATAAATTTTCATTCATTGAAAACTCTAGAAATTATAATATCAATCCATAGACAATTGAAGGTTGAAATGTTTTGAAGATTGAATGGTCAATTAGTGTAATGGTGGTAACAACGGTGATTTTCGGTGAGTGAATCGATTGGAAATCGCAAAACTATGTGAAAAAGTTCGTTGTTGTCGACAATTAGGGAGGCGAACAGGGGAAGAGTGAGATGAGTTTGGGTCAAGAGACTGAGAGGAAGTGTTTTTCGTAGTGATGCAGAGTGTCATCGTCGTCAAAAACAAGCCTTATTTGTCGATGTCGATGCTGGTGTTTGGGATGTTTTTGTAAGATTTCAAATCTATATGGACTTACAGTAATTTTCAGGTTATTTATGTTAGATTTCAAACCTTTAAACATGGTTTGAGTTAAATCGGTCAATTGGGGACCCAACCACTTTGTTTTTCACCTCGGGTTGGGTTTTAAAACCCTGCTAAGAAGTATTAAGTTATATTTTCCTAAATGTTATTTCATTGTGAAATTATACTCAGTTTTTTGTCGTTTGATACAAATTACAAAGATTTAAATTATAGTCCGACTACAAAAGCAAAACATGGACCGAGATAGTGCGGGCCTCAAAAGAGATAAGATGGCAGAAATGAATAAAAACGAAAAATGCAGGGCTTCATGTAGTTTGTAGGATACCATGCCTGCTATTGTCCTAACTCTTAATGCACATTAATTATCATCTTAAATAATTGAGAATTAACCCTTAAAAAACTTGAAATTGTGATAATGGACGACTACGTACTTAGGCTTTGTTTTTTTCTTAAGTGAAGTATCTTCCAAAATCAAAAAAATTAATCAAAGAAATTGAATGTAAACATCAAAATACCAAATTTAATTAAAAGTTGACTGTCCAAAACTTGAAATTGTCATCGTAGACACTTTGTACCAAGATTTCTTGTGATTTTCAATCTAAGAGAATTTGTTTGATTGAATTTTTTTGTCAATTAGTATTAGATGAAGTTAATAAACCATTGATGGATACCATTTAAAGAGGTTCATATTTAAAAAACAAAAATTTGTGAAAGTTCAAAGGAGAGATGTTATAGGTTCATATTTTTACATTTCTTTTATGTAAAAGCACCATATTCAATATTAAACATCTGAGTTTACTAAGTGATGAAATGCTATTTTTCAACTTTTAAATTAAAACAAAGAAAAAATATATTTACTGCATGCAAGATCTCTAAATACATCTAATAGTTTCAGTATCTTTAGAATATTTCAACAGTCAAAATATGTCCAATTTTCTAGAATGGTTCTCAATATAATACAGAAAATACCAAATATTGTTTTAAGATTTTCTGTGTGTGGGGGAATATAAATTGTTAAACAAATTTTCCACATACTTATAATATTATAAATAAAAACTGAATATGAAATACCCGATTTTGTAATTTCTAAGTCTAATACGAGTTTTTATGCAAAGGTTCCAACCAAAACCATACTCATGCATTATCATAAGGTTGATGCAACATCTCACTGACCAATCCCAATTTCTGCAACATCATCCATGAGAACAATATAACTGCACTCAATTATATTATTTTGCTAGTTTTATATGCATTAATCCCTTTCAATTCTTAACCTCCCTAATCTATTAATCCCTCTTCTCATCAGTTCTCACAGTCCAGACTCTAACAAAATGTCCACAGGCCTTCTATTTGCCACCCTGCAATTGCTTCTAATTTCTCCAGCTCTCCCGGATTGCAAGTCTCCCATCTTTATCATTCCCTCCGCAAAGGCCTTGAAAAATTCACCTTGGTTTTCTTTAAATAAGCAAACATACTCTCTGGTCTCTGGATTTGTATACAGTGTTTCATCGGAATTCAGAAACCCTCTTCCAGCAGCCAAGTCTTTGAAGTATTGGTTATCGAATATTTGAGGTGTTGCATCAAGATCTACTGTCACATTTTCATCTCCTCCGAGCGGGCAAAGTCTGTCTAGCTTTTCTCTGAACTTGGGCTCAATGGTTGGATCAGGCTTGCCTGACCCAGATTGGTTATAGAGCCTGAACATGATTGAAAAGCATCTGCCTTGCCCAATAGAGTGTGAACCTGAAAGAGCTACAAGATCTTTCACAGAGAGATTGAATTTGGCAAATAAATCAATGAGGAAACTTGCATTTGCTCTTGGACTTGGCATGATACTGTCTGAGTCTTCTTGGCTCGCTGTCAAACTATCTTCCCTTCCTAGCTTCACCTCCCAATTGGGTCCTCCACTCTGTTTTCATTAATTTACATTCAAATTAGGTTAATTACCAAGTCTTTATCTTTATTGTGCAGTCTAAAAAACCCACTATTAAAATACTTGTAATACTTGCATATCTTAATATAATGAGCACAAGTGAACAAATGAATGCAGTCAAAGCCATGTACACCACTAAAATGCCAAAACAAAACAAGGGGCATTGATAACAGAGGTCTCCATAATTGATCCTCATCGTTTTCTATGTGATAGACTAGTCAAAACTTCTCCTTTTGCTTCCATTAACACTATATTATGTTAAAATTAAGTTAACAAAATAATGAATTTAGTTGATGAAGATAAATATAGGGAAGAAGGGTACCAGTGAAACGGCATCTCTGGAAGCCATAATTATGATATCAGCACAAGAAACAGTTCCCGGACAGACCTTCTCCAGAGCCTCTTTTATCTCATCGATGACTTCGAAAGATCTTAGCGAATTTATATTGGAAAGAGCCAGTTTTTCTCCGAGCATCGTTGGTGTGTCATCAAGCAACAAAGATGCATCACAGCCCTGCCAAATCAAGAGTTGAAAATATGGAAAAATCATAACAAGAAGTAGAATCGACTAAGTAAATAATACTTATGTTTTACATTAACGAAGCAATCGTGGAACTGGAAGCGCATAACAGAGGCGACGCTTCTTGGTTCTCTAATCATGGCCTTTATCATCATATCCCGCACGATGAATTCAGCTTCTGGGCAAGTTTCTGAGTAAAACCCCGGGCGGAGAGGGGTTGCCACGGCCATGGTGATGAGGAGGAGAAGCAATACAAGAGGCAGAAGAGACATTTTGTTTCTTGTAAGAGTTGGAAGTGAAATGGCCCAACTGATTTTTATTTATAGAGAGTGTGATGTGCATTCAATTGTAAATAAATAGTACAAGAGCATAAGATGGGTGTGATATTTTATGTTTATAAGGAAACTCTTAATTTAATGTCCTTTTATTTTTTTATGACAATAAAATTTCATTTTTAGTACTAGTAACTTTGATTCCTAAGTGATATACATGCAGAATTAATGATAAGATAATGTGAGTGATGTGACTATGTAATTCTACATAAATATAATTTATTGTATTTTAATTCATTCCGACCGTTACTATTCTAGCGTTGAATGTTGCTACAAGTGACACAAAACAGTGGGTTGTGAGAAAAATCCGGTGCTTTTTTTGTTTTATAATAGATTCAAGTAATGTTTTAAATAAGTGGATTTGATACAATATTGTGGGTCTGGTTTTGAGAAAAATTCAGTGACTCTTTCGTCTTATGAAAAGAAAATTGTGAGTTATAGACCGATACATTAGATTTCTTCTATAAAGTAAAATGTTAATTTTATGGCACTATTAGATGAGTATACAATATTCAAGTAAAATTATGGTGATACCATATATATCTGAGACAACACCATGGGTTCCTAGAAAAATAGCGTATTTGTTTTGTTATATGTGTTGATGCTGGATTTCGACATCAACGACTCATACATGCAAAGTGTTAAACGGGCTTAAAAGTTACACGTGACATGGAAATGTATAGCAAGAAAGTAAATAAAAGACGGTTTTTAAAGTAATTCGGATGCTCAAAAGTGATTTTTATGTTCACTGTTATTGTATTAATAGATGGTTACAATCCAGAGAAAAGAAGAGAGAGAGAGAGAGAGAGAGAGTATGTTATTTAAGACTAAAGATAAGTCAATCTCATAAATGAAAAAAAAGCCCTCTATTTATAGTGGGAGGATTCAAAGTAATAATTATGAACCTACAATCCGGCAGGTGGGGTACAATTTCTAACCCGCTTCTCATTGATTGTCTGCATGAGAGATATCCTTAAATTGCGTAGGGCTTAGGCAGGTGGACGATTCCTAACCACTCGCAAGCCTGACATTCACCTACTGTACTGACGAGAAACATACATCTTCCGTCATTACCCAACGTGGCAATATCTAGATGACACAAATGCTCCCTTAATTATGATTGGCTCTGGCTGACGAGAGTCTATGTCAACTCTGACTTTTTAGGCATAACAATATGTGAATAGAAAATTGTGTGCTATAGATTCAAGTAATTGTATTAGACATGTACATTAGATTCTCTATAGAAATGTAACATTGCAAAGGGAAATGGGTTGTAAAAGTATGGATGAGATAATGGAGTGTTTGGTATAAGATTACAGAAGTGGGGCATTTGATAGAAATATATGGTAAAGTGTGGGGGCATGGAGATAGTTTTGATTCCTCTAAAATTGTGACACTGTGTGAATGTGTCAACTTATTATAGGGTGTTGTTATGACAAAAGGAAGCAAGAAAATGAGAGAGATATTTAACCGAAAGAGAGTACTGATTGCGATTGGTGTTATTAGTGCGTCAACGATTGCGACGCCCACGTTGTCCTCACCAATTTTTTTCGCTTGCATTTTACGTTTGTCTTTCCCCTATTTTATCAATAGCCCAATGTAAGGGTCAGTTTTTCTTAATTGAAATTATTTTATAAAGTCATTTGTATACTATTGTTCAAATTAATTTACGAAACATTTTTTGAATTATAACTTACCAAATAAGTGATTAAGAAAAAAAAAGTTATAACAACACCAAGTTCTTTTTTGAATTATGAAAAAAAAATGGGTATTCCATGATGTTATGCCTAAAAAAATCAGGACTAACATGAGCTGATGTCAACGAGTACCAATCAAAGTTTAAGAAGGTTTTACGCCATCTAAAGTCTGTCACATCGCCTAAGATAGAAAGAATATATTTGTCAACAACCCAGCAGACTCAAGTTTTGTCTATAAATGAATTTGGTTCGCACACCTATCCAAACCCTATTTAATTTAAGAATATTTATTAAGTTATCAACCAATGGGAAGACATGAGAGATTTGCACAACATCTACCAAAAATAGCAAAAACACACCACGGGAAAGAGACTAGTTTGATACTCTCTAAGAAAACTTAGAACAATAAGCACCTATAACCCAGGTCGCAGTTCACGACCTTTTATAATCTTGGCTAATAACCAAGAACTCACTCATATAAAAGAAAACAGTAAATGTATGAATCGTTTTAAGAATCCAAACCATTATAAAAACTTTCATTGTCTCATTTACTTTTTACGTATTTGTATGCTACTGTGATAATAATATTTGATCTAACTCTTATAATCATTCACGTGTGATTTCTAGGACTTTCTTAACACTTTACATGTGTAAGTTTGTTGGTGTCAAAAAATTAAGCATCAACACGTGAAATGCCCATTTATTAGAAGGAGACAATGGAATGGGGTGGGAATGAGGATTATTATTCCCATTCCCATTCCTGTGTGGATTCAATGAATCAAAAGTAAATAATGGGTAATTGCATCAAATTGGGAAGCGACAGGATCCAAAAAGTAAGGTTGGGCAAAAGAAATGAAGTGGTCCACTTTGAAATTGTGAGATGCTGAAGTTGGAGGAGGCAGGCAAGGGCAGACGGCAGAGGTCCCCCACTAGCTGAGAATATGGTTATCCAACTGACAATGAATATGATGTTTCCGCTTCTGCTCCAATAAGTTGGACTACCATTTTCAGTGGCCCATCACTTGCAGCTGATAAACCTATTTCTATTCTATACACTAATATTCTGGACCACCACCTTTCCCATTTCTTTTGACTGATTCCACCTCCCGTTGCTTTTCTCAATAGTCAATATAATAATATGGAGATATTATATTCAGAAAAGCAATGTATGACATAATCTCTTGAGACACCATCTTTATTTCTTAGGCTGAATGACATTTTGCCACTCAAACTTTGGCAAACGTACATTTCTAACCCATGAACTTCTCCCACCCATTGTTAAAATTCAGATGTTAGTTTTAATGACAAGTATATATTATAAGGTTAATGTTATTTACACCCCTAAAATAAATTCAGATGTTAGTTTTAATGACAAGTATATATTCTAAGGCTAATGTTCCTTACACCCCTAAAATACACACATGTGACAATTACCTTCACAAATTTAGGAATTACCTACCTGAAACCCCTTATCTATAATTACTAAAATTAAAATTGAAATTTCACTTAAAGTATGTGTGTTTAAAAAAAAAAAAAAAAATTAAATTGTATATATTATTTTTAAAATTAATTATAATAATTTATGTAAATTAAATGTTTATAAAACTACAAAACAATATTTCATAAAAATTGTATTTATTTTATGAAATTATATAGAAATATAATTTATGAAAAAAATTTAAAAAAAATTGTAAAAAAGAAAAGAAAACCCAAAAAATGAAAAATGAAAAAAAAGTCAATGATTCCAGCTAAATCCCACCTGGCCGGTTGCGATTCTAGTTGATTGCACTAGGCCAACTACAATTCAATCGGAAACGTTGGGTGCGATTAGATGAACTTCTTTTTTTATTTTTTTTCAAATTTTTATTTTAATAACTGACTTTATTTTAAAATTTTATAACCTTAAAATTAATACAAACCAAACTAGAGGTGAAAAATACATTTGATAAAGTTTGGGTGAGAAAATATCATTGACCTAATTAAAAAATTAAAAAGTCAAATAATAAGGGTATCATAGTCCTTTTGTCACTTTACCCTTGACAGGTAATGTTGGTGAAAATGAAATAAATAATAATTTTATCTCAATGAGATACAATGATGAATAATAAAGATCGCATTAAAAATTAAAAGACTGAAAAATTAAAGGACTGAGGCGCGGATATCTCGCTTTCGTTAAGGAGATTCAAGCTCTCTACGATTAGCAAAGCTTGAGAAACCAGTATAATAGAGAAACACTTAAACCCGTCTTCTCCAGTATACAACAGCCCAACAATCTCATTGTTTGGTTGACAGAAACTCTACACAAATTGCTCAATGCAAGCTCCTCCAAAAGAACTCATTTCTCTAGCTTGTATTTTCTCTCAATGGAATGGGTGAAGATAGAAAAATGTTTATGATGAATGATATAAGAGACAATCATATACTACTCTTCACATACTCCATCTTTTCATATTCATAACCCATCCTTTAATTCAATCACCATAAACACCTCCAATTCAATGATTTAACTCCCGTCAATTTTTAATCTTCCAACCTTCCATGAATAATAAACAAAAGGAAAAAATGCAAGTTACAACAGGTAACAAATTTCATTGACGGATTGACGATGGATGGGAAAATATTTTTTTCAAAGTTCATGGGTGGAAAAAGGCAGATTTGCCAAACTTGGGGTGGAAAAATGTCATTCAGCCTTATTTCTTAGTCTTATACACATGGGGGCCGTAAATTTAATTAGAAGCTGATACTGATAAGTTGATATATGCAAAAGGTTAGTGATGAACCGGCAGCATAAAGGTGGGGTAAGGAAAGAATTAAACTTTAAAAATTAGACGCTAAGTGATTCTGACATAATTACCAAATCCACAAGTCCATTATCAGCTTTTGCAATTTACTAATGGGGACATAAGAGATTTATTTAAATGGATTAGTCAGCTAATTGGTTTGGTTTTTGCTTTTGCCCAAGATTTGTGCCCACAACTTTATCTTATGCAAAAGCAAATTCTACGGATAAGAATATTTTCGAAAGGGAATATATACTTTTCTTAAGCCCTTTAATTTTGATATTATCCATAAGGTTCCCAATAATTATAGAATAGCCAAAATATGATCCAATTTAGTTTATATAATTAAATGAGTTAAAATCCATAAACCCTCTTAAAGTTTAATGTAATAACAAAAGTATCATTGTCGTTGGTCAAAGTCTAAGGGAATATATGGTTTTCTTAAAGAAATTTGTAAAGCACTTGCAAAACTCTTTGTTGAGTAAAAGAAAAAGATTACGCACTCATAGGTAGCCAGATAAAGGCGAGCCAAAGAGTTTTGTATGACTTCAACCCACAGTCTCAAATTTGATTATTTGTTGAACGCAAAAGTAGTATATTTATCCATTATTTACCTAGGGATTATACGATGGATTGTTGTAGGATAGCTTCCCATGAGGATATTGATTTACCAAGAGAAGTGAGGTTTCATGGAGTTTGGGAGATCCAAAACAATTGCAAAGGCTTGGTTATGATAGAGTCCAAACCGCCCATTCAGTCAAAACTTGACACATGAAAGAAATTGCCCACCCACTAAGAAAAGCCCAAAGACTTTGAAAATGGAATGGAGGGTCTGAATACTTAGGGACGTCCACTATGGGAAAGTTATAGTTCCACTATGGAAGGTTAAATCACTTCCTTAACAATAATAAAAACCATTTGTCAAATCCAAATTGTGGGAGATTCATCTCTCTTAAAAGATAATATCAATAAAGGATAATTTATAAAAATGAGGGTCGGTGCATTAACAAAAGCCTTTTTAAATTAGTATTGGTATGATTTTTTTTACGTAGAGCTGATGAATTAAAAAAAAAAAAAAATAGAATTTATAAAATTAGAGCTTTTATATGAAAAAAATATATATACAGTAAACCTCTTTATAGTGGTATTCTATATAAGAATAAACTCTATATAGTCATAAAAAATCATATTTCTAATCTGAGATAGTTATAAATAAAAATAAACTCTACATTGTAATAAATTATAATTTTTCTAATTCCCATCTTAAGGAAAGTTGCCTCTACATAGTAATAATTATATGTATATTATAAAAATATATATATAATATATTACATTAAAAGTTTAAGATGAAATAAAATATTTATCTAAAGTTGTTTTGGACAATAAGTTATGCTTTAGAGTTATTACCACATCTTTTAACTTGCGAGTACATTATTCACTAGCATAGACATTTTCTTGTTGAAGCCAAAATATTTTTAGCTTCTCAAACATGTTTAGAGTTTCTTGTTACTAAACTTTTTATATTTATATACTATCATCCTCATAATTATTTCATTTCTTTTTTTGTCTAATTGTAGCAATGACTTATTCTTCTGTTAAAGTATACATGACTTGTTGCTCATTTGGATGATTAAGGAAGACATTAATATCCATTTGATTAATGTAGTGAAGTTGTCGAATCTGATCACTCAATTCTATAATGACTCTTTGATTTTCCCAATCCATTTCAATTGTAACTTGCAATTCATCAACATTGGAGGTCTTAATTTTATAATGCTTAAAACAATTGGCAATTGTCTCTGACTTCACATCAATTGACCATGTAACAACTGCATTTACAATTCCATCAAAGATAATTATTTTTATTGGTTACAAAACACGATCTTCTATCCGTTTCAAAAGTAGGCAATTGAAACACTGAATTGAAACCATAATACTATTAAAACATAAATTGAAATCCTAATGTTGTACTACTAAAACATGAATTATGAAATAAATTTTTTTTTGTAACTACACCTGTATTAAGTTATAACCTCTTTATAGTAATAAAATTAGTTAATCCTACCATTATGACTATAGAAAGGTTTTACTGTATATTTATACACATAAATGATTTGTTTAGTAGTAAATTACCAAAAGCAGATTCTAGTTCAAGGAAATGAATCAAATCATAAAAGTAAACTTCAAAAAACGTTGTGAAAAATATTTGACGCTTCAAAACTTGGAAAAAAAAAATTGAAAAAGATTTTATTTGAAATGTCCTAAATTTAAACTTTTCCTAATGATTCAAAATTGCTTAATCAATCACCCAAGAAGTTTTTTTGAATTAAAACGGTTGGACACCAAATAATAGGCCCAAACGGCCCAAAAATGAAGAATCCATTAGGTTTCAACAAAATAGACAATTTTTTACGGAAATGATTTCCAACCCCCATGGAATTGATTATTATCCTCTTATTGCTAAATACACTTCTTTTTTATAATTAAAAAAAAAAATATCTTTAAACCCCATCTAATACCGAAAATAACCTTCTAAGCTTAATTGGGTTTATAATCCCCAATTTCAAACTTAATTATGTTGTTAATTTTACCCCTTTTTTCCCATCTTCAGTAGATAAACTTTATTAATTTTTTTGTTTACACACATTCTCCCCAATTTTCAAATTTTAATTTGAAACTTACCTTTTTCTTCTTTAGATGCAAATTCATCCCGTTATGCAATTACTTTTCTATAATATTAGTAATTTAGTATTATATTTTCATCAATCAAACAAATATTTGAAATAAAATAAAAGGTTTCAATGACTATAAAAAGTTAGGGTTAGAGTTTATATAAGATTAGAAGTTAAAAATTAAAACAGAAATATAAAATAGAGTAAATTGTATTTAAAAATTATGGTTGTGTTTGGTATACTTTTTTAAATAGTGTTTCTAAAATCTTATTCAGAATAGGATAGGATAAGATTATGAAAATGTGTTTGGTACATTATTGGAAAACATTTCCTTAAAATTTTAGATTATTTTTTAACCCTTTACATTTGTTATTTAGCTAAACATCCCCATTTAACAATAAAAGTTTATAAATTAACAATAACACCCCCACCCACCCAATCAACTGCCGGCAACCAGCCACCATCGTTGGACGGTGGCCGTCAGTCTCCGGAATGGTGCATGAATAGCTGGATCTGACTTGTCGTGCGCTGATTTTGCATTTTCTAATCATATCCACCTGGATCTGGTCAGAAAAGGCAATATCGACATACTACTGGTCAGATTCAACCGATCGTGCATCGTTTGAGCGCCGACTGCCGATGGTGGTGGTGGCGGCTGGTGATGGCTACTGGCGGTTGATAGTGGCTTGGGTGGGTGAGAATGTTTTTGTTAATTTTAAAACTTTTATTGAGAAAGATAATTGTTGATGTTTTTACTTTTGAGTTGAATAGAATAAAATTGGATTTTGAAGAATATTAAAACAAACACATTTTTATTTTTTAGGATAGGATAACGGAACAGGATAGTGTTAAATAGCCATACAAACGCAACAATAATCTCATTATTAGTCATTTTAATTAAGGTTAAACTTGTTAAAATAAAAAATACATTTAAAAGTGGGGGATTCTGATAAATTAGGTGAGGGATAAAAATCACTTCCCTTTTTCGTAAGAAAGAAGAAAATCGATCAAAGCTGGTCCAACAGGCTCCATTGGGCCTAATCAAGAAGCCCGAGATTGGAAACCTAAGTAATGGGTCATATGTCAGTTACTACTCCAAATCCAAGGTAATGGGTCATAGGTAGGGATCAATCATGGGAGTGAAGAGTAAAATAGGTTCCTAATCTGCAAGAATTTAGGTAGCAAAGACACAATTAGTCTAACGTGATTTTATAATTTATAACTAATTTTTTGAATTTTTTCTTTCAATGTCTAAACAAAGAGCAGATGTTAAATTGGATCATTCATTCATTTTAATAGAATCCTCCTAATTTATTAGATTTCTTCCTTTTTGTTCCTCTACTTTCTCTCAGGCCAAACACTCATTTACTTCTAGCAGTGTACTTAAAATGAGGGTAGCCTAGAAATTAAGAAAAATACTACAGACACCAACGTTTTGCATCAAATTTTTACACTAAATGACGTGTCCACTGAATCAGACGAGTCACATATCACGTTAACAAATATTTCGCGAATTGATGGACGGTCATCTAAATGAGTGGACGCCAGTCCATTATCAATTTTTTTTTAGATGAAATGCTCAGACAATGTCCAACTGCGCGTCCAAACTTTTACTTAAAATCAATTTTTTTTTCTTTTATTTCATCTAAAAATTTTACACTTTAAAAATGAATATTTCATTTTAATTAAACAATGAACAGATATCCATTTAAAAGGGACGCCTATCCATTGAATGTAAAATTTTTTGGACAGACGTCCATCTTGTATGGACACCCATCCATAGTAAATGGATACCCATCCATATAAGATAGACGAGAGTCCATTATTTTTCTTTTAAAATTTTTTAGACAGGCGTCCATCTCGTTTATAGTAAATAGACATCCGTCCATATAATATGAACATGAGTCCATTAAATATGGACAGACGTCCATAAATGTTGAATGGCCATTCATTCACGAAAGACTTCAGCGTGTCACGTCGACTGGTTGTCATGTCATTTGGTACAAAAATTTGATATAAAATTTCGGTGTCCGTAACATTACTCACAAATTAATTGGCACACAAATATCGAGTGAGAAATAAAGTCGTGGGCTGATCCAGACAGCAAATGTAAGTTTTTCAAATAGGTTGGATTGGACTGAGCCGGGCCGGGCTAGTAGCCCATAACAAAAATGTGAATTCATAATCATAACTCCCACAAACCGCACACAAGCGCGGGCGTTACAAACTCCACGCCACATTACGGTCACCGAATCAATACAAGAGCAAAGCAAAGCACAGCAGTAGAAGCAAAGAAAAAGAGCGGAAATGGGCGGCGGAGGAAGAGAAGGAAGAAGTTACAGGTCTCGCACTCAGAGAAAACATTTCAAACAAAGTAGAGAGAACGTTTGGAAACGTAGCAAAGCCGATCCTTCTGCTCCCGATTCAACTGACAATCCAACTTGGCAGCCTTTCGCCACTCAGAACCCCGCCTTCGATGAATACTATAAGGTACTTCATTTCTTTTCTTTCTTTACTTCCTCCTTGTAAATTAATGGTTTTCTGTGATTTGATGTTGGTAGGCGCAAGGGATTGTGGCTGCTGAGGAGTGGGAGCGCTTTGTGGAAGTTCTTCGAAAGGCATTACCGGCTGCGTTTAGAATTAATTCCAGGTAAAAATATTGTGGTTAGTAATTTGTTGTGTTTGTTAAATTGCTATTGTGAGAGAGGATAACTGCGATGATTGATTTTTTTATTTGTGCTATGCTTTCAGTTCAAGTATTTAGGTTTAAAGTGGAAACTGTGTACTGCTAAGTTGTCATGTGGTACTTTTTGTATTTTGTGGTCAGAGACTTGACTAGTTTAACAATGTGCTATACTGACATTTAGTGTAGTTGGCGTTTCATGAGATTGATCAGTTGGGGTACATCAATTATGTGTGCATATAGAAGAGGAATTTGCAATATCTTGGTTTGTGCTAAAAGTGATTAACGATAAGGGCATTGGGTTCTTCCTGCCATTTGCTGCTGTCATTGGCAAGACATTTGTTGCCGGCACTCCATCATAAGCTATTAGGAATATGCTCTTTCCTTAATTGCTTAAATACATATGCAGCACTTCAGCTTCAAATTTCTGTATGGTTTTGAGTCTGTCTTTGCTCCAGTGTTTAAGGAGCTTGGTAAGCAGAGTTAGGGTCTTCTTAAGTTAGGCATGTGGCTGGTGCGTTTTCCTTGGTTGTTTGAGATTATTTAATACAGTTGGGTCACTTTCTTGGCCAGGTGATGTTAAACTTATAAGCCCTTTTGGATTTAATTTACTATACCTGCATGTCCTCGGAGTTCCAGCCCTATCACGTAGTCAAATCATTGAATTTGAATGCAGTCCTAGAAAGCCTATAAGAGCTGTATGCTGATGATAGAGCAAGTTTGGCCTGCAGGATAATAGTTGTAGTTCCACATGTGCTAAGACCCGTGCAAGTTCCTCTAGGATTCAGTTTTGAACAAGTTTTCCTGGTTACCACTGTCACACTTTGACTTGTCCCCGAAGCCAGTGCATTTTGACCCTGGTCCTATACATAGGATAAGAGGATAGCATTGTAAAAATCAATTGTGCAAGTGCTCTTAAGCCAGGGGGAAGAATGATTGTTGATATCAGAAGATGGCTAAGGCCTCAACTTTGATAAATCTATGATAAACATTAATCTGAAAAACTGTGAGCTAGTGGTTATTCATTTGTAGTTTTGTGATGTATCTATTTTTGGGTGCACAAATAGTTGAGTGTTCTTAGCTAGAGAATGCAAGAAACTTCATGGTGCTTGCCTACTTGGATGTGCCAAGACATTACACTATGTGAAATCATGGATCAAAATTTCAGTTCAAGAGAGTAGTAGCTTCAAGTTAGAGACTTAGAACCTTGGAGCATGAACATGTAAGTGGCTGAAAAATGTACTTAATCGTTATTGTGGTTATACAGAATGATATGACTATGAAAGAAAATTAGGATTGAAAAACAAGATAGGGATTTTGGTGCCTGAGACTATTTAAAGCAATCAGAATCCCTTTTTCCCGTAATGGTTACTATTGAGATAGAAATTTGATGCTAGTCACTAGAAGATATGGCAATGTCAAACCACACAAAAAAAGGGTTATGCTAACGAACTGGTATTACTGAAAGAGACAACAAATGTGATTAGTGTATATGAATTAATGAATTAAACATGGTTGGTTATCATATGAAGGGTCAAAAGTTGGTGTTTTTTCTTTTATTTTGGGTTGGGGGGTTTGGGAATTCTGAAGCATAAATTTATAGCATAGGTTTACACTTGTAAAGGGACAGTTTTCTTTTTTATAGTTTTAATCCCCTTTGTAGACACCTGGTCCACTTCATACATGTAATTTTTATGGTTATATACATCCTCAGTTTTCTATAGAACATAAATATGTGCTTTCTGTAACCTGTCAATGGTGTAGAGGACCCTCAACATATATGATTATGATTATCATTTTCCCTAAAGGAGAACTTTGGGATTTTAATTCTGCTAGTAGCTGACTGTAGCAACTGAAATTCATCTAAATAATCTATTAGGGTATTGTTATAATCCATCATGCTGCCCCCTTCAGAAACCTGAAACCTAAAGTGCTATAGAAAACAGTGTTCTTCTCACTTCCAGTGGGTAGGGATTTTAATCTTTTACATTCTTTATTTCATACTTCTCATGCTTTATAGTTAGTTTTGTTTACAGCTTCCTTGAACCTTTTTTTTCTTTCTCTTAATAATATAAAACCATTAGATTCTTACTCATGAGTTATATTAGAAAATAAAGTTTCTTGTGTCAGTGATGTCCCATTATTTGATTCTGCAGTAGCCAATTTTGTTCGGATATTCGATCACAATTGGAGAATGACTTTATGGAATCTCTTCAAGCTGAGGTAAGGCACACCATTTGTTTTATCATGATTCGTATGTCTCAGGACTGCCTTTGTTCTTAATTCTTATTATCTGTTTCACCTTTTTTCAGGTCAGTGAAGAGGGTGAAGCTGGGGCCATTAGACCGTTGCCTTGGTACCCTGACAACCTTGCTTGGCAATCAAATTTTTCTCGCATGCAGTTGAGGAAGAACCAAACCCTTGAGAGGTAATTAATTTATTATGTAATATTGTTTTAATAACTTTAAGTAAGTAAATAGCATTGTGGCATCACCTTAAAGAGTTTAACACAGGAGGTATATGGTGCCTTTACATTGGGATGCTGTCTAGTGATTTTGGCTGTCACTAGGCCACAATTGTTATACTGCTAATGTGCCAGTTGTAAATTGGTGGCCATTCAGTACTTCAATAACTAATGTACCTAATCACTGCCAATTGTAATGTTTTGTTTTGTGCTGGGATGCATATGCTCATGTACCTAGTTGTGAATTTTTGGTATATCTATAATTTCGGAATTTATAGAACTATGGATGATGTTGGTTATCGTAGAAAGGATTCCCTATAGAGTGTTTGTTTTCATTATTACGCATCAATTACTATGAAGAGGATATAATGCAAAATGTGCTTCAAGACACTTTAATGAGTAAACCCTTCAAGTAATTTAGAAAATATAACTTTTTGGTAAAAAGATCCAATTTTTCATGAATGAAACAACAATATGTGATTTGCAACATTTAGTGGATGGTTTGTGATGAACTGACCACAAGATACTGAGAATTTCATTGTAATTTGGTAGAAGGGGAGAGTATAAGACAAAGAAAAATTTATATAATGATCACATAACATTACAAAATGGTGAAGCTGGAAATCCAGCACCTTAGATACAATGAAAAACTACTAGGGGAATGTGTACAATATTTGGAGGTTGTCTATTATACGATTACCTGGTTTGAATCATTCAACTGGAATCAAATTAGTTTTCTTATATTTTAGTTTCAACTATTGATTCTGATTATATTATATGATCAGCTGGTGCGAATCATTCAACTGGAATCAAATTAGTTTTCTTATTTTTTATTTTCAGCTATTGATTCTGATTAAACCAATTTCAGGTTCCATGAGTTCTTAAAGCTAGAAAATGAAATTGGGAACATAACCAGACAAGAGGCTGTTAGCATGGTGGGCAGACTTTTACTCGTTGTATTTCCTTGATGATGCCACTATGATTGAGAAATTTTGAGTGTCAGAGACATGCAGTTCACTTTTGTTACTTGCTTAAGTTTGTCCTATAACTTAATACTTGCTATGGTGTAGGTACCTCCCCTCTTCTTGGATGTACAGCCAGATCATTTTATACTTGATAGTAAGCAACCTTTGTAGTGCATGTGAAAAGTTCTCATACCATTTACTCTCCTTTTTCTTGTAAAAGTAGTACTACATCAGTTAAACAGTTTATGCAATTATTTCGTTTTTCTTCAAAATATGTTGAGCTTATGAGGTGTTATACCTTCTCATATCTCAAATATAGGAATGATATAATAACACTTATGAATCCAAAATAAATTTCGACGTAACATAGAGTTTCCTTACTGCTTGCTTTTATTATGCAGTGTGTGCAGCACCAGGTTCAAAAACATTCCAATTGCTAGAGATTATTCATCAATCCACAAAACCTGGATCACTACCTGATGGAATGGTTTGTCTCATTTCTAGTTATCTAGGACATAATTATAATTATCACTCTTATTTCCCCTTTTTTTTTTTTTTTTTTTTTTTTTGTTTCCTGTTTTCTGGTATTCAGAAACATGAAGATCATGTTCATTGCTCTTTGCTATTTTTGTTTCATGAATACACTAAAATCTGTTGGATTCACTGTAAGGCTTCAAGGCAAAGGATATAGGAAAACAACTTAAAATTGTTCTCTGATTTTAACACCCAATAAGTCACATCAGCTTTATGACAAAGTAGTAAATGACTGATGGATACTCTCCTGTAAAAACTTGAGAAGTTTTGATTATATTTAGAATAATTTTTAAAACTAATCAAATATTGAAAAATTACGTAAAAATAGTAGCAAACTTTTACTTAATAAATATTTAATAATTGTTCTATTTTTATGGTATTTTATCATAATTCCCTCATGCTTTGTAACATGGTAATGTTTTGTTTGCTCTTTATGCATAAAAAAAACCATTTTAAAAAAAATATTTTTCCAGTATCATCTTTTGAAAACATTTTACCAAATCTTTTAAAAAAAAATGTTAAAAATCATACCTATCTTAATTTAAAAAGACTATTAAAGGTGCTTCATTTATTTGTTTTTAAAATTTTTAAAATGTTGTTATCAGAAGATACACTAAATGCATTCTCTATCTTAAAAATAGAAAATTTGAAATTCTTATTTCACTTTCTCCAATTCATTTTTTTTAAAACAAAAATGCAAAAGAAAAAAAGTACTGAACACTATCTTAGGTTCCAGTAACTTCTTTATCTGTTTCCTTTTGGTTTGTTCTACCTGCTCTTTCTTGTTAATTTCTATGGCATATTTTTCTTGATATTTCATCGCGTTTTCCTTATTCTTTTTATTCTATATGTTGAATTGATCTATCTTCTCTCTCTCTCTCTCTCTTCTGGTAATTAGGTTGTTGCAAATGATCTTGATGTCCAAAGGTGTAACCTACTCATCCACCAAACAAAACGGATGTGCACTGCCAACTTGATTGTCACAAATCATGAAGCCCAACACTTTCCTGGCTGTCGCTCAAAATCTAATGCTTCTGATAAAGAAAGTGAATTGGAGTCAAACATCAGTCAGCTTCTGTTTGACCGCGTCTTATGTGATGTTCCTTGCAGTGGGGATGGAACCCTGCGCAAGGCTCCAGATATCTGGAGGAAATGGTTAGAATTTTGTTTTCTCCCAGTCACACTTTTGAAAATTATTTTTGTTACCGTTAAATGGAATTAGTTTTTGCATTGCAGGAATGTAGGATTGGGCAATGGGCTCCATAGCCTGCAAGTTCAGATAGCCATGCGAGGTATCTTGTTTAGAAAAGCAGTTATACAAACTTCTTGGTTTTATGGCCCTATCTTGTATAGAAAACCATTTAACCTGAATGCAGTTAATTAAGAGAAATAAGAACCCACTAGGTGCTGTTTGGTGTGCATCTAAATGTTCCTTGGAAGATTTTTGAAGAGAATAAAATGACGAGTAGTCTGTTGCTAAATTCTCCCACATTGTATTAAGAATGCCGCTTTGGTTTCATTATTGCCTATATATAAAGATTCTTGATAATTAATTGGCTTGAGCTAAGCTATTGTTCCATTATCACGGCGAGTTTGTTGATTTTAACTATTACATACTTGGGTCCAACAAACCCCCCGCTCCCACTTTTTAACCAAAAAAAAAAAAAAATCCCTTTGTTTCATCAAAGGGTGTTAAGATTTATAGCAGTGGTATTGATTGTTGCAGGTATGTCTCTACTTAAAGTCGGTGGAAGAATGGTTTACTCGACCTGCTCCATGAATCCAGTTGAGAATGAGGCGGTGGTTTCTGAGGTAATGTATTGTTTACAAGATATAAACATATTAAAAGATAGCATATCTCTTGGACAACCTACATTTGGATTGTTTCCTAATCATCATAGCGTGATGAAGGAAATATAGTTGTTATTCATGTTTAGTAGTGTGTGCTAAATCTCCAATCATGAGTGTCATTTTTATTTGTTTATATATATATATATATATATATCTGCTAGTGTTACATGAAAAATACGGCCCTTGTGTTCTTCTTCTCTAGATTTTGCGCAAATGTGGAGGATCTGTTGAACTTGTTGATGTCTCAAGTGAGATTCCTCAGCTTATTCGTCGGCCAGGTCTTAGAAGCTGGAAGGTGTGTTATTGCTTCCCCAAAATCCATGCTCAATCCGTCTCCTGTCTGAATTTTGATGTTCTATTGTTATGCAAATGTAAAGTTCTGATTGTTATCATGTCATGTCTTGCCGTTATGGATTTTCAAGAATATATATAGCTGCTCCCTTCATTGTTATGCTGATGTAAATTTCTGATAGCATTGCTTCATGTCTTGCTGTTGTTCAAGTACTTATAAAATCATCTTTGTTTTTTTAACTTCACTGGAAATTCTGAAGTTGAAAATTTGCATACCTCTTCCCCTTCAGAGGATACTCAGGAGTCTTTTTGGTGCTCTGTAGTTTTTTTTTTTTTTGTAATATTTGTATGTCTCCTGGAAGGGTATGATTCTAAGATTTCGCATGAGTTTTCTGTAATTTTCTGAAGTAGTCATCTATCAGAAAAAAATCCATTTTTCCCCCTAATATAGAAGTCCCATGGTGGCAACCTGGAATGGACATCAGAAAAGTTTAGTAAGGGCGAATGCATAAATTGTAATATAAGGTTGAGTTTTTGATGGAGTAATGATAAGGGCATGACTGAGAGTGCATTTTGTTAGGTTTAGCCTACTGACCAAAAGAGTTCTTTGTATTGTCAGTATTTCTTTTCAATTTTTGTGTGTCGTATGATTGCAATTAAAGGAGCTATAAGTGAGTGATTAAAAAAAATAGTTTACGTTTATGGGTAGAAGCCCATAATTTTAGCTTTTTCAATGAGTTCTATTTGAGGTTTTTAAAAGGATCGAAATGTTAAAGATACTCTTACAGTATTTTCCATTATATTACTGATCCTCTCTTTATAATAGAACTCCTTTCGAAAATTTGCTACTAAGTAGAACTGTTATGTTTATGGGACCAAACAGCTAAAAACTTTTAATTAAAGCTCTACTTCTGTAAGATCTATTCTAGATGCTGCACTTGAAGAAGCCGAAACAAGTAGGCCCTAAATCTTAATAGTGACGTAGGAAATGAAATCGTTGAAGTAGCTAAAGATGGTGAGTCTCCGATGTTTGTCTTTTAATGGATGTATGGGTCCCTAGGGCGATTTATGTTATTAGTTTATTTATTAGAACTTTCTGTTCTATTCTTATGCAATAAGTTGTTTAGTTGTTAATAATGGTGTAAACTTTGAATCTGATTTGTCATTTTTGGTTTTGTCAAACTTTGAGAGAGCTGGGTTAGTATTTGAAGTTTGAATATTAATTTCTGGTGTATGCTTGAAAATTGTCCTACTTTGATCTTCTATATTTTATAGTTTGTATTTGGATTCAGAAGTTTTTATCTTATCTGCTCTATTCCGGGCGAAGGTCATAGCTACTGGTTTTGTTTATTTTGAATCATGTTCAAAAGATACATCTACTTTTTAGAAATTAATGGCAAAAAGTTTAATTGGCATTGATGTCTAATACGGTGGAAAATTCATTCTTTAGAAGTTGTCTTTATGTAGATGACTAAGGATCACAAAAATGTTATGATCCAAACTTCAAAAGTTAGATACTAAAACTTTGATAGATAGTGCATTGATTAATCAAGCTTACATACCATGAAAGTTTTTAATTATCCAATAATTGGACTAAAAGTTTAAATGATAGAAATTATGTTATTGAATCTGTTCAATATAGTCTTTTTTTACAAAGAATTGATAACATGCTATCTTCTGTTGTTTGTGTACAGATACGTGACAAGGGTGCTTGGTTAGCTTCCTACAAGGATGTCCCCAAATATCGCAGAACAGGGATTATTCCCAGCATGTTTCCTTCTGGCAGGAGTGATGTGGATCCAACTGACAATGGCCATAAGCAGGAGAATGGCACTAATGGAAATTCTGAAGATGCACTTCAGCCAACGGAGGATGCTATGACTTCAGTTGAAGATTTGGATGTGGAGGTTTCTGATCTTCCATTAGAACGTTGCATGAGGCTAGTACCTCATGATCAGAACTCTGGAGCCTTTTTCATTGCTGTCCTCCAGAAAGTTTCCCCGCTGCCAGGTAATAATATTAGGTCATATTACTTCTATATTATAAGTATCGGGTGGGGTATACCCAAGGTATGCCTGGTAGTACATAAGTATGGTAATAGTATGGTTCTTTCTCCATTTCATGTGGATTCTTGATTCCCTTCTGCATGTTTGCTGAACTTATTTTTGTTATACCATTGTAAACATCTCTCCCTGCTTCTGGATTAGCTTCTAAATTGGTATCTGTAAGATGTTATTTGTCTATATGCATTTTTTGAATTATTTTTCCTGCAGTAGTTCAGGAGAAATCTACCACTCCACAAGGGAATTTGGTCCCTAAAAAGGATGATGAGCCACGTATAACATTATCAAATCAAATTCCTGAAGATAAAAATGGAAAGGTGGAGGTAGCAGATGGTGCAAATGAGATGTGTCCAGAAGGCACTTCAGAGGCTAATTTAATTGATAATGAAGAAGAAGGAGCTGCTTTGGAACCGGATTCTTTTAATGCATGTGAAAACCATGACACAGAGGAAACTGAAGTGCCTGTTGATAAGGAAACTGGTTCTGGAAGAACTGGGGGGAAGAGGAAGTTACAGATGCAAGGAAAATGGAAAGGGGTTGACCCTGTTGTTTTCTTCAAAGATGAAACTATTATCAGTAGCATACAGACATTCTATGGGATTGATGAGTCCTTTATGCTCTATGGCCATCTTGTCACAAGAAATAGTGATGCTAACCATGTGAAGAGAATTTACTACGTTTCAAAGTCAGTGAAGGATGTTCTTGAACTAAATTTCCGAGTTGGGCAGCAACTTAAGATAACTTCTGTTGGCCTGAAAATGTTTGTAAGTATATCCATACATTAATTGTCTTCTTCTTGTTTTATTTATTTATTTATTTTTTATTGTTGGGATTAACTTTCAATTACTGATTAGGAACCCAGCCTGGCCTGGCCGGTTTAACCGGTTATACCTGGACCCGGTGCCTTCACCGGTTTAACCGGCAAAGGTAGAAAACTGGCCCTCAAAATTACAAACACCCCCTGCTCCTTCCACTCACCCCCTCTCACATTCCGGCACTTTCTCCCTCACTCCATCGGATTCCGGTGCCTAAAATCATCCCCGAACCCTCCATTGGCCTCACCGGCATCTCCTTACCAAAAACCCCAACACCCCTGACCTTGATTGCTCGCCGATCGCCGTTGGCCACCCTGAGGGTTTCGCAATTTTACTTTTTTTCTGGTTGTTCCCAGCGCTGAAAATCACCCCCGTCCCCTCCATTTGCCTCACTGGCATCTCCCCACCAAAACCCCCATCATCCCGAAGTCCGACTGGCCGCCGATTGTCACCTGTCTGCAGGGGTGTTTTGCTGGATTTCAAAGTTGAAGGGACTGATGTGTATTTATCAGGAGTGTGTTTGCTAGACTTTAAACCTACTGGATTGATGGTTAAACCGTCGGTCAAACAGTGACCTAGTCCCCTGGCCGGGTTCCTAATCATTGCTTTCAAATAGATATGATCATATTGCTTTCTCCACGGATCTCTTCCTCCTCTTCGGCTTTGCTTATACCTTACCCTATGTATAATGATAAACTTTTGATGTCAGTTAACAAATCTGTCTATTGCCTTAAGCAAAACTTGTGTGCATTGCTTAAGGTTATCATTTGCCAAACTGTATATCTTATAAGAGTTTATAAATTGAACAAAAAGGGAACTTCTGCATGATTTATGATAAGAGTTTTGAGTTTTTTTTATTTTTATTTTTTTGCTTATTTAACAGGAGCGGCAAACATCCAGAGAAGGGACCACTGCACCATGTTCATTTAGGATATCATCTGAAGGGTTGCCAGTAATTCTTCCATACATCACCAAGCAGATCCTCTATGCAACCCCAACCGACTTCAAGCATCTATTGCAATATAAAAATATCAAATTCGCAGACTTTGTTGATGCTGAGTTTGGTCAGAAGGCATCAAAGCTAATGATGGGTTGCTGTGTGATAGTACTAAAGAGAGGTATGTAGCATCATATCCTGTCTTGCATGCAATGCATGTTAAGTTGATTCAATTATCAATCTTCTGCAGGTGGCAATGCTTTGCCAGATCCTGTCCAAGTTGATGAATCAACAATAGCCATAGGATGCTGGAAAGGCAGGGCCAGTTTGAGTGTGATGGTTACAGCTATTGACTGCCAGGAGCTGCTAGAAAGGCTTTTAATGCGTATTGAGACAGAGAAGGACAAGTCAATGCAGGAAAACAATGTTGAGACAGCTCAAGTACAGGATCTGGATAATACTGGAAAGAATGAAGGGACCGACTCTATGGAAGTAGGTATAAATGGTTGAAAGTAATAACAATTTTTAGTTACCAGACTCCCTACATTGTACTTTAAAGCTTATATTGGTCTTTATCTTAGCAAAACTTCTTGTCTTGGTTATTACAAGTTTACCATTACTGATTCTATTAAACATGTATGTGATTGTGTATTTTGCCGCAGTGGCAATTGCAATTTTGAGAATGAAGTATCAGGAAATTGCAGCTTCTTTGTATGCTATTTGGATGGTAAAAGCAGCATGAGTAAATCGTGCTGGAGTGTGTATAAGCTTTCGCCAGGAAACTGTTTTTGAAGTCACTGAATAGGTGGAAAGAAGCCAAAGCCACAAGCTTGGTTATTTCAAATATAATTTGCTGCAGTTTCTTCATTACTTTTGAGATATTGAAGTCCAGTACTATTTCTCTTTTTCATCCGTGTGTAGTTAATTACCCAGTTTTTATTAACTTAACCTTCCTGAGTTAACCCAAAAGTATGCTATATTTATTTACCAAGAGAATAGAGAAAAAAGAAACTAATAGAAATAGAAATAAGAAAAAAGTGTTGTACTGCAAAATGGTTTAAAATGAAACAGGTAGGCTAAATAATCAACAACCATATTTAATGCAAATTGGTAACAAGTGCTCCACACCCTTTTAACTGTTTTATGGCTTTTAAAAACATTGAATTAATCATCTGCTCATCAAACTTAACTAAACCAATGTTAAAAAAAAATATACAACACAAATAAATCACACCTCCCAAAAATTGATACTAGCTACATGGAACATCACATCAAGTTCTACAGCACAGGTTGCTCTTAGCTGGGATTTCCTGTGCAGGTCCTGGAATAAGGATCTTCTTGCCAGCAAGGTTTGCAGGGTTGCCATTGCCTTGACCTTCTTCAGCTGTTAGATTCTTCTTGTTCACAATATTGAAAATCTCAGGTCAAGACGGTCATGAAGGCAGTCTCAACGTTTGTTGCTTGCAATGCTGAGGTCTCTAAGAAAAACAGGCCTTCCTTCTCAGCAAATTCTTTGGCATCCTCTGTGGGAACTGCACGCTGGTCCTCCAGATCACTCTTGTTTCCAATCAGAATGATAACAATATTCTTATCGGCATGGCTTCGCAGCTCTTCCAGCCAACGGGGTATGTGATCAAAGCTCTGGCGTCTCGATATGTCGTAAACCAGCATTGCCCCAACAGCACCTCTGTAATATGCACTTGTGACAGCTCTGTATCTGCTCATTTCACCAAAAAGCAGAGGGCAAAAGCATCACTTTCTGGAGAAAGTTTCAGTAAAATTTAAATCCAATGTCAAGGGTCTACCATGACAAAGACTTGAGTACGTCGTGGTATATCATAAAAATTAGGTTTAGATCATAAATCCATTTTGTTTAAGTTTAATCGAGTTTGCAAACTAACTTCTCCATGGCAGCGATTACAGAGGATAAAATAATACAGTACAAAATTTATTGATCTAACTAAAGACCAGATTATAATAGAAGAACAAGCTACTAGTTCCAAAATTAATGAAAAACCTTAAAATTCTGAAAATTATAATTAACCTACCCTAAAATTCATGACAAACTTTTCTTTAAGTTCTGTAATATTTACCAAACATCTTTCCTACATGAGATGTTATAAAAGACAAAACCTCAGATGAAACTGCTGATGTTTCCCCTTTATAAATATAAGTTTATTAGTCATTACAAAGCAGATACATGCTGAACCACTTGTTTAAGTGACAACTGAAGGCTGCAAAACACATAGCCCAACACTATAAAAGCACATAGCCCAACACTATAAAATGCATCTAATGTATTGATCATGGAGGAAAATCACAAATCAGAACCTGACAAGTACCTCAGGCACTACAAGAATGGGATCAGTTTGGATTAAGTCCAAGGCTCAAATCACAGTAATAAAATGATAATATGCGACAAAGGGAAAAAGAAAAAACAAAAACTAATACTGCACCACCACTAATCCTATCCCCTCTTCAAACTGAGACTTGTATTCCCACCACGGTCAAATAAGAAGCTGCCTAGATTCTGTTAGACTGGGAACAACCCATGATTATGCACAAATCCATTATAATATTACACTAACATTGAAGGATACTTTGCCACTGTATCAGATGCCAATGTCGAAATCTAAGGTACAACTTCATATTTACCATATTTACCAGCTATTTTCTGTTACAGTTTTGAAATTCAATGTTGCAAAGAAAAAAGAGAAAAAAGCAATGCTACTCATAGAAACTCAGCATACAAACTGTCGTGGCTTTACTATTTCATTGTGACACCAGTCACCCTCATTACTTGCATCAACCTTTTTAATTTTAAAATTTCCATTCGTGGCGTCTCAAGTCAATTTGCTTACCAAGTTTATGTGCAGTATTATCACAAAATACATGCACACAGCATAGATCGATTGACCGACATTGACAAGGCATCAGCCAGCACGAATACAAACAACTAAATACACCTTTCATCATCTTGACATAACAATCTCTAAACATGGCATCCAAAAAAACAAGGCAATCAGATCAAAATCTAGAAACAACCCACATCAAATCTAAGTCATCTAAACATAACAATGTTGAAAAAAAGCTAAAAAAAAGTGAATTGGTTGGAAAAGTACCGTTCTTGGCCAGCAGTGTCCCAGATCTGAGCTTTAACGCTCTTATGTTCAATAACTAAAGTACGCGTTTGAAACTCAACTCCAATAGTGGCTTTGGAGTCCAAACTGAAGTCATTTCTGGCAAACCTGGCAAGTATCTGAGACTTGCCAACGGCAGAGTCTCCGATTAATACAACTTTGAACACATAGTCTATCTTTTGATTGGGATCTCCATAGCCTCCAGTAGCCATGTGTTTGTGTTAGTGTTTGTTTAAACTGAGAAATCAAAGAATGAAGAGAGGAAGTGAACGTGTGGTAATAATGAAGAAGAAGGAGAAATTTGTTGGAGTTGGAATTGGAGTTGGAGTTGGAGTTGGGTTCCAGAGTTTTTATTATTAATTGGGAAAGTAAGGTTTTAACTTTTTAAGGCATGTAATGCGTATGTCTCGGATGAGATTGGACCTCAACCTAATTAATCGTTTCTTCACGCCAGTGTTAAACGACTGCGTCGAATAGTCGGTGATTGTTACAAAATCCAAGGTTAATTTTGACCTCCCATTGCTTTTCGGCTTTTCCACACACTTTCTTAACGTGAAAATTACCAGGTAATAATATTTCCAGCACCACCAGCAGCCATGATTAAGCAAACTTTAATTATTGGTCAGATAAAAACCTTATTGGTTATTCCTATTAATATTAGACGGTTCGATCTTAAAAAGTTTATGAAACTTATTTTTGCTCTTTTACATCAAATCATTCAATGGTAGTTTCGATTTTCTTTTTTCATTTATTGGATTTTATACCCATTGGTCAAAAAATTATGTATCAATTTAAGTCAAAATTTTAAGTTATCATAACTTCAACTATTAGTTTTAGGATTTTGAACTAAAGATGTAATGAAAATAAGAGAAATTTTCTAAAACTGATAAAAAAAAAAAAAAAAATTTAGTTTTAGAATTTTAGTAGTATAGGTAACTAATGTTTCTTGTATAGAGTAATTATTATAAAGTAAAATCTTTAAGGGGTCAGGAGATCAATGATAATTCTCAAATTATAAGAGTTGTTTTTAAAAGGGATTATTTAAACCACGAGGCTTGTCAAAAATAGATAAAGCCCTCAGGTGCTAGTAATTAATCTAAGCCCTCTACCATTGGGAATAGTTTGTCAGTTTAAAAAGATAAAGAATAAAAGAGTCAATGCACCTAAAATTTTAGAATTATTAAGGGTTAATGCTTTACACTCCTGAAATTCGTATAACTTATTAGACTCCATAAACTACCATGTAAAGTGTAAACCGCCAAAAATATGGGAGTTGACTAAATTTAACAACACACAATATTTACCTTAATTATATTTTGAACTTCATTATTTTACGCTAAAATGTATTAACAACTTACTTTTAACTAAAGCAATAAAAACTAACCAAAAGTTAATAAAATTTAAATAATACAAAAATGTTTCAATTAAAAAGAACTAAAAGAAAAACTTTTGAAGATTTAGAAAACTTAAAATTGCTTTATAAAAAAAAAAAAATCATCGTTCTTTTCAAGTTTTCGCAATGCTCTAACTAGCTGAGCTAATAAAACAACTCATAAATATTTTCACCTATAAAGTATTTATAACTAATTTCCTTCCCCAAGGTCAATTTTTATTAACGAAAAGCACACGCCATGATTTCTGAAAAGTAGTATATAACCCCCTGATGCTATTTAAAGTGTAATATGGGTTTTCATAGTGGCTTCAGAGTGGACATTTAGCATAGGAGGGCGTTTTCTTGATGCTCGTAAAATGGTCGAAGCATTAGTATGTGGCGGAAATTGGGTCGAACGTTCTCTTTCCTTGGAAGGTGTCGGTGATGATAAATCAATTAATGAGTATGGTTTAACTAACTATTTTTTATTTTTAATTATCTTCATCTAGAATCGTTATATTTATCGAGTAATATCAAGTGTTTTGCTGGTCATGGTGTAAATATTAGTAGCTTCAGATTATACCCATCGGGGAGGGAACCATCAGCCACTTCATGCAAACTTTCAAATGTTGTCTTATTTGTAAGGGTATTTTAGTCTTTTCAATATCATCCAACGGAATTATATCCAAGTTTTATCAATTATTAAAATTGTTTTTTGAGGGTTAAAAAGGGGATTCCAGAGAGATAAAGAGTGATAATCAATCTTATTATTTTTCAATTCATTTAACTCAAAATCATAATATATCTTAATACTTTCTTTATTTTATTTTTATTTTTAAGTCTTAACATCCCACAATTAATAACATAATATCAAGATAAAATCTTATTTATAGTATCTAATTTTTTAAAAAGTTAATTATTAGAATTTTTTTTTATAACTAATATGTTCATACTAGCTTATACACATCTCTACTAATATTCGAGGAAGACTACGGTAAGAATGTTAACTACTAGATAATCAAGTATAAATTTCTTAGGTAAATTTATCGCTAATAGTTGAAGAATCAAAGATTCCAATTCTTCGATATCTACAAAGATGTCAAATGATTCAATTTATTACATATTCTTTGATAAATAGAAACACAAAACTAGTACCGTGCATGTCATGCACATATTGTGATGTTATAAAATGCTATATTATTTAAGATGGATCATATTCAGACATATAACTTCATATGTTGTCTATCTACTTGACCCATTCGGCATCTCTAATTTGCACCTAAAGAACCTTGAATCCTTAATCTTTAATTGTGTCATTTAATTTTGACATGTGTCAATTTTCTGAGATGGTACCACAGTTGGATTCTAGCTTTTCTTGTCATAGAAATATCACATAAATGATTATGACTAACAACTATTATGTGACTAAATGACCACAAAAATTTATTTTTAAACTTATTCGTTAGTTTTTATATAATTTATTGAACTTATTAATAAATCATGAATTAAGCTATTATAACAAATTTGAGATACAAATACTTGGCTTTGATTTTATTTAAGAGGAAAGTTTAAGTAATTAATTTTAATGTTTAACTCGACAACTTTTTCATCCATTAAATTACAATAAATTAATTAATGATTCAATTTTTTTCCACAATAACTTTACTCCTAATGTACAATACAAATAAAAAGTGATGTGAAACATATGCGAATTCCACATGCAAATTAAGCTATAATAAGGTCATATGCAAATTCCCACATGTATCTTTTTTTTTTTTTTTTCAATGACAACGTTATTTGCATGTTTTGAACTTAAGTTTTTCTTAATAAAATGGAAATGGAATTGAATTTTGACATTGAGACTTGCTTTTTTCTAGTGTGAATCTAAAAGATACGAATAGCATCATTGTTGATTTTTAACATATATTAAAACACAAGTTTCAAATCTTAAAGTCTTTTTCATAATTTTTTAACCTTAAAGTTCATAAATTAACTTTGAATTTAACATACTCGAAATCGAGTTGTAATCAATTGCACCTAGAAATTTTGAATTCTAGTATAACAAATTCAAAATTTTAGGAACATAAAAGCTAATTTGGAGGTCCAGAAGTTACAGAGAATGTTTTTCCCACCCCAAGGTTTGTTGTAATTACATTTTCCCACCCATTGTTAAGATCAGTCCGCTAACCTTAATTGAAGGACAATATAGTAAATTCATTGGAAGCTGAAAAATCAACAATTTAAAAATTGCTTTCTCGACCCGTGTAGTGAAGCTTCGCCCCAATGTTTGTCACGCGTCCCATTGTTGTTGACCTAGCGAGGCAAAAAGAAAACGAAAAGTCAAACATCTTTTTTCCATTGTTCTCTATTACTAAACCTTGAGCAGTAAAAAATATAGGATGGAATTCAAGAAAACTTAATCTAAGTATAATTCCTTGTAATTGATTTCGCTCGTAATAGCATGAGTCTCGGTTAGGAAAGTCATTTACATATGAAAGCTCACAAAAACTTGTTTTTTGGGTTTTTAATCAAATTTGGGCCTAAATGTCACTTTGTGAAACACAAGGGTTAAAATGACTTTACCAAATTTTAAATCTTCACAGTTTAACCCATTAAGTCAACTGGATAAGCTTACTATTGTTAAATTTCAATGTTGGGCTAAAGTGTCATATTTCACAGTAGGGGGCAAAAATGATATATGCCTAAGTTTTATAATCTTGCACTTTAACCCGTTCGGTCAACTGAATAGGTTGCCGAATGGTTGTCCTACTTGGACAGAAGCAATTCAAAATGCGGATGACTAATAGGAAGACAATTAGTCGACCAAATACCCATTAGGATAACCAAATGCACCATTTGGTCGACCTCATGTCAGTTGGGAATTATAATGGCTAGTGACACATCATTGCCACAGCAACAATAGGTAGACAAAATAGACCATTAGATCAACCAAATAATATAATTTAGAAATTTCATTTTTAGGCATAACGATTATTTTTTTTTTATTTTTTTAATGATTTTCTATATATACCCAACCAAATCGTATTGAATTAATTTTTTCCATTCTAGAACTTCGGAAACTTCATATCGAAAGTGGTCAAAAGATTTAGTGCTTTCATTTGTAAATGTTTCTTAGTCTAACCTTAAATCCTTGCTACAATATCACTTGTACACTTTGCTGATTAGGTTGTATTGGGCTAAACACTTGTTCATTCACCTTATTAAGATAGAATCTATGATTGTATTAATCAAATCTTGAATTGTAAAAGAGTAGGTTTCACTCTTACGGTTTTAGGCTTTTCTAGTGAGTGAAAGTAAGTCCTAGTTGAGAGAGGTCGAATTGACTCCTTAAAATTGATTAGGTCGAATTGTTGAATATAACACTTGTGTAAAGGTTTAACTGCTCCTTAGAAGCCAATTGGTTGAAGAATATGTGTGATAGTGGAAATCATAAAGGGGGATTCTTGAAGGGTGGACGTAGGTGGGTTTGCCCAACCATTATACATCGCCTGTTTGATTTCTCTATCTCTTCTCTTTAATTTGTACAATTAATTGTTTAACTTGTTTGTTTTCATATTTGCTCAAATTCCACAAATTGAATGAAAACTAAATTAGCAATTTAGGAGGAAAAAATTGGGTAATCTTATGTAAATTTTGGAATTAGTTTTCAAAACATAATTCACCCCCCTCTTGGGTAATCCTTTCAAAATTAATTCCTCAGAGAAAAGTTTTAATAAATTAGAATAAAATTGAAATTAAAGCCTATATGAAATTGGATACTACCTTCAATAAATTAAACAAAGTGGAAAAAGAAGTTGCTGTAAGGAGCTTAATGTGATGAGTGTACTAAGTTGTCATCGCAAGAGGGAAAATGAGTCAGAACTAGATGGATTGATGGTTAAATGTTTTGCATATTTATTTTGAATGATTTCCCTCTTCTTTTTTTTTTTTTTTTTTCGTTATCTTCTCGAACTCCAGAGTAATGAAACGAAAGATAATGTAACATTTAACCTCTCTTATTTTCCTTTGTTTCACCTGTTGATTTTTGAAGAAGTTAAACGAGGAATTTGGGAGAAAGTTTAGGAATGGAAGATAATAGAAAATTGAGTCCGAACAGATATTTGGGAATGTAATGTAGATTTTTAAGGGTATTTTGGGTATTATGTGGAATTCAAAGCGATATTTTAAAAAGACAAATGAGGTGTATTAAGTAATGGAATGGAAATTACAATAAAGGCAATACTATACTTAAAATTCAATTTCTCAAACTCTTTAACTCTTAGTTTTTTGTTGTTTAATTTCACAAAATTCAAAATTCTTCAGTAAAAAACTGGGAGCTACCATATAGAGATTGTGAGAAAAAGTTTGTGAGATTGGGTTGTGAGCTAATCTTTATTATTATTATATAAGAGGTGAAAGCTAAAAATCACTTCCCGAATTAAAATAAGAAAGAAAGAGATTTTTAGCCCTATCTTCAATTATAAGTGAGGTTATAATTGTAATCAAATATTTTATTTTTCTTCCTTCGGTTTTTTTTTTTACACTTCGAAGCTCTATATTTATAATTAAAAATAAATAAATCGTAATTAATTAATGGAAATTTGTGATACCTAGTTTTATTTTTATTAGGTATGAAATCAAATTTTTTTTTTTTTTTCTATCAAAAGGGATTTGGAAGTAATTACTTGATTGTAAGAGCTTTGTGATTTTGTAGACAAATTAATTTGTATTTGTATGATAATGAATTTATGATACTGGATGTTTTGTTTTAATGGGTATAAAAGTCGATTTTTCTTCCGTTAATGCTGGATTTAGAATTAATCACTTGGTTATAAAAGTTTTGAGGTTGTGATTTCATAAACAAACTAATCTATATTTATATGATGACGATGTTGATGAACGTGTAAAAATGGAGGAAGAAGAATATATATATATATATATTATTACAATTATATGCTTACTTAAAGTTGAAGATGGGGGGCTAAAGTTAAAAATAACGAGGACTAAGCTTGAAAGACCACACTTTGGGCCAAATTTGAAATAAAGTTGATTGGTTGAAACAAGGCCTTGGAGCTTGGGCCCTTGAAAGAGAGCTCTTTAGCTTAATAATTCAATTCAATATATGCATTACAAAAAATATGCATACAGGTGAGTTTTAACTATATTTTAATTGTTGAGGCTATTGTAACACAATTTCTTGACTTAACAAGAGACACTAAGTAACCACCTTTCATCTAAATCTAATCCAATTGTGTAGAGAAATTTGAACAAAAAGACATTACATATAACTCACACTCTATTATTTCTCTACTTTAAAATAAATACTTGATATTTTATTTTCACTACATAAACTCTCTAATTCAACAATGGAAACTTCAATCTTTTGAGTGATTAAAATCAAACTTGGAAGAAAAACTGAATTGGTGGGTCTTAATTCAATGGATTTTGTTGTATGTCTCTTCAATTTCTTTGTTACCTCTACAAATACCAATCCAAATTAATAAACCAAAAGTTGTCCATCTCATACTTTTTTTTTTTTTTTTTTTTTTATAATTGGAGTGTTTGAGCTAATTTGCGCGTACCTCAATTAATCATTCGATACCTATTGAACACACTACAAATTTAATATTCTAAGTAAACCACAAATGTGGTAAGTAGCCTCAAGGTGGTTTGAATCTATCTCATACTTGATCAACCACTAGAATTATTTTTCAAAATCCAAGACGAATAACCATAGTTTAACAACACGCTCAAAAGAGAAAGTAATCTTTTGGAAAAACAAATTTTTATTTATCATTTTCAAGTTTAGTAGTATAATTCTTCATCCATAGAAATTAGGAATACACAAATATTTTAATTCTTAAATACATACTTGATTCATATGATAATGGAGATGAAATAAGTTAATTTGCTTTTGATTCTTACCTTTTAAATACCCAATAGTTTCTTCTAAAAAATTCATCTTCAGCTGGGTATAATTTCGTCTCTTTATTTTCGAAGACCCATGAATTCAATTTTATTTTTTCCAGATTTGATTTTAATATTTCAAAAGAGTCTGTTGATTGAGTAGTAGTGAAAGTAAAACACTGTAGGTTGAATTTCTTTTAAATTGGTAAAAATAATAGAGTGTTGATACTATATAATGTCTTTTTATTTAAGTTTCTCTAAACCGTTGGATTATATTCAGATGAAGGGTACGTAATATGTATCTTATTTTAAGTCAAAAAAATTGTGTTACGTTACAATAGTCTGATCCTATTTTAATAAGACAAGTTTTAAAGTAAGCTATAAATGTTATTTAATAATGGGATCCTAGTTTTATTAGTGTAGCATTACTAAAAAGAAACTAAATAAACAAAGTTCAACTTAAATAAAAAAAAAATAAAGTTTCATCCAAATAAAATATAAATTTAAAGTAGATAAATCAAATAATATCCTCAAACTCTAAGATGATCGAATAATGCCATGCACATTAAATTTATATACAAAATAAAATGGCATTAGTCTTCCATTGTCATATCAACTATATTTTTTTTATTAAATTGATTTTTATATATATATTTTTTTTCTTCTTATTTCATTTTACATACAGCAATTTGTATGATAAATTGTCCTTATCAATTTAGACAGGCAAATCTTCTTAATAAATGAACTCAATAAAGGATATAATAGTATTTTTAATACTGTTGAATTTCACCCAACACCCTACCCCCGCCCATCTAAATGTCCCAAAACTATCTTAGATTACGCCAGTTGTAATAACACGTGACTGATCAATAAGGAGATTAAGAGACGTATATCTGTCACAAATTATGATGTGATATGCTTTAATTTATAATTGATTAAAGAGCAAACGAGATTTTCCCACTCAAGGTTTGATGAAATCTCAGGTGAGTACCACAGGTTCTATTTATTCCAGATTCACACCCTTAAAGTAACAGTGTTGTAAACTTTTAGGGTTTAGGACATGCAATTACCATAATGCCCCTAACCCTAAATTAATAAATTATGTTTTAACCCTAATTTATTAGAATTATAAAACTTACCATTTTATTTTCAAATTATATCAAAAACACCCTCGGTCATTACACACCTCTCACTGAAATGTCTCGACCGTCAAGCTTTCGACGACGCGAACGTGGTCACTCCATCACCTTCCCGTATTCCATCGTCCAAAACCCCTCTAATTCCCGACTCATTTGCCCCTCCAATCGCCGCACTGGTTAGACTTAGGGTTCTGATGTTCTTCACCGGATTCTGGTTGATTCCGGCGGTGAAAATCCAATTGGACACCACCAATGAAACCACCGTATCCAGATCTATAAAATCCCCATGTCCCTAGCAGCTGTCTCGTCGTCATTCGCCGGCCGAGAGTTCATGTTCTTCGGTCGTTTTTCGATGAAGCGGTGGGACTGGCGGAAACTAGGTGAGTCAGTGGCTGGAAACGTTAGGGGTTTTGTAGGGGAGGATTGGAGGAGTCAAATGGTGGTGACAAGGGTGATTTTGGATGAAAAAATTGCCGAAAAAAGAACGAAAAAGTTTACCGGCGGTGGTCTGCTAACGTGCGCCGCCCATGTAAAATGACCAATTTACCCCTTTACCGTTATATCAAACGTTTTTCCGTCACTTTAAGGGTGAGAATCTGGAATAAATGGAACCTGTGGTACTCACTTGAGATTTCGTCAAACCTTGGGTGGCAATATGTCGTTTACTCTTGATTAAATATTAATAGTCATACGAAAAAATATCATTTTTTTATGATATCTTAACGTTATCGTTAAATCAAGAAAAAAAAAAAAAAATCATTTTATTATAATTTATTATGTTCGTGATTTATAAAAATGATATTTATTCAAGCATATATACAATGCCCTAGAAATTTTATTATCATAAACATATTTTTTTCTTTTAACATTTGTCTCTTCAAAAACTTTTTGGTCAAACAAGTGATAAGTTATTTATTTGAGACCTTCCAGGAATCAAATTGAAAAATGACCTAAATTTACCACTATCATAACTAATAGTTGCTTCCTTAATTAAATTCTCATGAATCTTTAACCATAAATTAATCTAATAAACGGAAAAAAAAAAAAATACTTAGATTACTTTAAAACTTACATAAACTAAAAGTATACGTACGGGTATTACAGTATTAGTTAAATATATGAATGTTAAGCAAGTTAATCAAAACAAGATTTCTAAAAAAAAAGACATCTATAGAATTGACAAGTTCAATTAGTTTTCACTATCCTATTTATTGTCTTATCCAATCCAATGAAATAATTAAATTTTCTATTTAACTCAAAATCTAATTTTATTCTATTCAACTTAAAATATTTAATAATCATTTTACTTAATAAAAAATTTATAAATTAACAAAAACACCTCCATCCAACTAAGTCATTGTCTCCCGCCAACAGCCACCACGCCACTGTCGTTGTCGGACGCCGACACCGTAACAACGCATGATCGATTGGAGTTGGCTGGTCATGCACCGATTTGTCCATTTCCGGCTAGATCTATGGCCAAAGATCTGACCATTGACAGCCAAACGACGGCCATATCTTGGCTATCAACAACTAGATTTTTTAGTCGTAGATTTAGTCATTTCTGCTAGATCCATGGTGGATCTGGTCGATTCCGATGACTTTTGGCCGTCGTCCGATGGTGGTGGCTAGCTACCAACAATAGTTGGGTGGAATGAGGATATTTTTATTAATTTATAAACTTTTATTGTGGGGGATGTTTAGTTAAATTAACAAATGTAGAGGTTAAAAATGAATCTAAATATTTTTTAAAAATATTTTTCAAAACACATTATCAGAATCTATCCTTATTTCATTAAATAATATTATATTATAGATATTTTGACATTACACGAGATTTTGAGATTGAGTTCTACTTGACTTCATCTTAACAAATAAAATAAAATCTAATTTGGTCATTTACTGAAAGTAATGTTATTCATGAAATTTATTTATATTTAATGCTTTGACTAGGGTTATCTTCATGTATCTTGATTCTCAGAAGGATATATTTTAAATATTTTGTTCATATGGTCACCAAGTTTAAGATTTAAAAAGAAAATAACAATAATTCTACACATAAAATCGAATGCTACTAGTAATCAGTTGTGGGTGGTAGAAGCTACACATATACAATTTGTATTCAAATTTATGTAATATTAATTAATCAATTATCTTTATTAATCGCTTTTTTTGTATATTTATGTTTTTTATTATTTTTTTCTTATCTATAATTTAAACACGCAAATCTCCTTAGTAGATAAACTCTAATAAAGAATATTTTAGTTTGGTAGCATAAATTAATATTTTCAACCATGTCACCCACAAACTCTAGAGACGAAAAGAGAATATTATTTGTATTAATTGAAGACAATGATCTCAGCCATCTCCAACCATATGTTTGTTGTCAGTACTGTCCTGATTAACAATTTCATCCTTTCCCCACCTTCCAATTTTTTGAATAAAATTTACTGTTTACCTTTTTTTTTCTCCCGAAATTTCTAATAAAACTCTAAGGATAGTTGTATTTTTACCCATAAGCCCTTTCTGGATATTACATTTTGCTTTATTTATACAATAATGTTTGGTTTACAACTGAATTATATAAATAGACAAAAATTACACAAAATTTATATAAAATAACTACTTTATCTTTTATTTTTTATCTATTTGTATGATTCAGTTGTAAACATAGTATTGCTCTTGTTTATATAGGCACATAAATGAGAGTAAAAAGAAAAAAAAAAAAAATACTACATGAATACAACTCAACCTAAATATACAATGAATACAACTCAACCTAAATATACAAGTAACTAATCCAAACTAAATCTTATTAAAAAATATATATATACACACACTGACATTAGTGACATGAATCGACCTAATATCCTAAAGGCTTGGGGCATACATTACCCAGTAGGCAATGTTTACTTCATGAAATTACATGGAAAAGGAATGTGAATATTAAAGGAAAAGGGAAAATAATGGGAATGAAATGAGATTCCATTATTTATATTCCTAACCAGAAATATTGACGGAAATGAAAAAAATGTGGACAAAAATACCCTCAAAGTTAAATTGTTTTTATCTTTACTTTAAATGCAATAAAATTCATTTATAATTGTTTAGAAAAATTACCCTCCAATTCAAAATATTCTATAAAAATTTAAAATTAGATGACATTTTATATTTTTATATCCTTACCGAATCAATAATGTTAAATGTTACATATATTAATGTGAAATGTTATACAAAAATAAAAGGAAATTGACGTCAATAAATATTAAATATAGTAATATAACATAATAACATTATGCTTTTTCTCGTAAGGATAAATTACTAGATAAATATAAGATGTTTTTCATCAAGATAAAACAATAAAAAAATTTCCGATTATTATTTATTAAAATTTTCAACAACAAGTTCTACAGTTGAAGAAAGATGCGATGATTGACAATTTCACCAGGGACAAATTGTCAAACTATATGTTTTGTATGTTGGAATTTTGATGGAGGCATGACCCTGAATTCTGTTTTGACCCAAAAGCTAGCCTAGCCGCCCACAGTTGCTTCTTAATTTCTTTCTTTCCTTTCTAAACTCGGAAGTGGAAGACCCCCAAGTAATAGCGACCAAAAACCTCAAATTCAAATATTTGTCAAGCTTTCATCAACATTCTTCTCCTAACCATCTTCAAGGAATTTTCATTATTTTATTTAGATGAACATATAATTCATTCAAAATTTTGTTATTCATTTACAATGCGAATCATATGATGGAGTGTTTCCATAATCCTTCATTTTCAACATTTGTAATCAGTCTCATTCGTAACGATTTAATTTAGGTTGCGGTCAAAACATTAGATTAAACTTATGAGTTTCCATCGGATTATGTACTGTAATTGACTATTTAATGTTAAGGAGTAGAAAACAGAAAGTAACCAGAACGACAATTGCATTTTGTCCAAGTAAAACATTTGACGAAATTATGGTCAATAAAAAAATTCCATTTCATTCCAAGTAGGATAACACAACATCATTAATATGTTACTTGTGTTGATTACGTCTATATTTTGATATTAATTATATTATTCATTAGTATATATGTGTGTGTGTGTGTGAAATGAATAAATACAGTAGTTGGATGGAGTGCTCATAAATTAATGGCTTTAAGTTCTATGAGTCCCTATCAAATTATAGTTATCAAGTTCAGGACTCGTAGATGCATCTATCCATGGATCCATTAATTAGCCAACCATTTTGTGATTACAATGGGAGGACAAAAGTTATAAATCCTTCAATAAGGGACAATTTAGTTAGTTAGAATTAGATTTAACTTTATCTAAAGGTAAAAATATAATTGAACAAATTTAAATTATTTTGTTTACAAAATAAATAGTAAAAATTAAAAATTAAAAAAACTAAACTATAAAAGGAACTTTTTTTTTTAAAATTATTATTTTTCATAAAATAGTTATTAAAAATTAAAAAAAGTATCAAACTTAAAAATAAAAACAATTAAATTTAAAAACTAAACTAAAAAAGCTATTATTATTTTCCTTTATTTTTTAATTTTATTATTTTCTTTTAGTTTTTAATTTTTTTCATAAAAAAATTGGATCTAATCATTTTTTAGTTTTTTTTTTTAAAAAAAAGAAAAAAAGAAAAACCGAGGCAAATGATCTAATTGTTGTTATTTGTGCAACCGCCTAGGTCATTATGCCAAAAATTGCCCAAATAAGCCAAAACAGTCAACTGAAATAATTCAACAACTTTCCCAACTTATTGGTATTGATTTTTCAGATGATGATATGGAAAACTTGTTTTCCATTGATGATGAACCCACTTGAGACAATGTTCTCCAATTTGCAGCTAGTGATACTGATTCGAGTCTCTCCGACTTTGAGTCGGATGATGGTTACCTAACAGTAATGGTTCTAAAATCTTACATTCAATGATATTATTAGGCAGTAGTTTTGTTTAAATAAATTAGACTCTAAGGAGAGTTCATATATGAAAAATCAAAATATGATTTTGTGTTTTTCTAATTAAATGGTGTTTCTTAATTTGTATGACAAAGATCCTTGGAAAAACTAAAAAAACAACGTATTTTTCTAACTTTCTCAAAGAAAATAGAAAAATACTTTTAAGTTGTTTCTTTATTTTTTTTAGTTTAATTCTTAGTAATTAACAGGAAAATTATGCTTGAGTTGTTCGATAATTTTGTGATTTTTATTTTGCAAGTTTTTAATTCAAGAAGTGAACACGTGTCAACTAGAGATACTCAGTTGACCACAGGAGGAATGAGTGGGATGGAAGTGTGATCCCGGGGGATCAGCAAAGACGAGCGCGAATGATTGGGACAAGATCAAAGTTGAAGGCGTTATTGACAGATAACAACAAATGAAGAGGCGAGCTTTTGAAGTGGTTCGGCCAAGCAAGGAATCAAGCCTACATCCATTAATTTTTTTCTCGGGATAAGTGATTACAAAGATTTTGACTAGAACAAATACAAAAATGCTCTCTTTTTACTCTTCTTATCTATATGCTTTCAAAACAACACCGCCCAATCCCCCCCCACCGCTTTTCAAGATTTTAACTTGGTACTTATAGGGGCCGCAATTACAGTCTTTAGTGGGGGTATGTCAGCGAGATGATTGTTGTCTGCCCTGACAAGTTTTGGGCGATCGAAGGCATCAGGGCATTATTATGCTTACTCCTAGTTATAGTTGTAATTAATTAGAGTTTTTCGGAGAGTAGTCGCTGGCTAAACAAAGCAGATGCATGTACTGCACGTGGTGTCCATGTTGTTTAATAGGCTTATTAGGTGTTGCAACAAGCGTTGAGGTTTGCCGATGCCTGACTTGTTCTTTGCGAGTTGACACTTGTCTCGGACAGGTATTTTGTTTGATTTGTTTGGCGTGGTATCCGAATTGGAATCACTGTGCTTCCACCGGGCTCGAGCTGGATTTTTATTCCCTCACAACATCTACCCCCAGTTTTGAAGGTCATTGTAAGCTTTGAAAACTTCATCATCGCTGATTCGAGTTGGTTGAGTGGGGGCCCATAAGGGTCTTGTCACATCTGGCAGTTGTACGAGTGCATTGTCTCTTCAGTTTCAAGCAATCTTTGCCAAGTGTTTCGATGGTGCATTTAATGTTGGTCTCTTTTCCCCGTGTATGCTTTGGGAATCGTAAGTGTCTATTCAGGAGATTGTTGTCGTGCTTTCTCCTGAGCCTATAAATTGCTTTCTTTTCTTTTCTCCACGACTTATTGTTACTCTCTCTCCTTGCACTTTTCCCACAGGATTTTCTTGTCTCTTGTCGGTTTTCTTTTTTGTCACCATCTTTGTTCTGACTAGGTTCTCCCATTACTCTTTCTTCTCACGTTTTCAATTGTTGTTCCCTCATTGTAATTTTCGTTTGCTTTTCTTTGTTTCAGTAGATGTCTTTTGATTCATCATCATTCGATAGATTCAAAGGGTGGTGTGCCAACCAGAGTGGGTTTCTTGGGGGGCCTTCATCCCATTTGCATGGAATGCTAGGCTGTCGTGCCTTGGGCCTTGACTATGCCAAAGTATGCCTTGTAGTTTGTAATGAATAGGCTGGATGAGATTTTCCAATCTTTGTCACAGGTCCTTCATTAACCGGTTAGGTGTTAGGGAAATGAGGGTCGTTGATAGTTGCAGGAAAGCTCCGATGCCAACCCTTTTGTGAAAGAGGAGGAAAAGGGTGATTCCTTCGTCCTCCACGACGAGGTAGGTATTAGAGGGCTCGTCGTCAGCGCTCACAAGGGTGGACCTTGAGGAAGTGATCAGGCAATTTGCGGACCACTTCGCATTCCCATGCGTGCCCTTATTGGAGGTGTCTTTGAAGAGACCTGGATCGTACTTCAAAGGCTCCCTCCAATGGCCTTGTTACAGAAAGTGGTCCACGACCAGACCCAGGTTGGTGTTTCCTTACCCTTTTTGATCTTTTGTGGAGGCAATCGAGTTATTTATCGCCATTTTTCTTTTATAGTTTTTCTCCTTGATTATGCTTCTTCATCATGAGGCTCAGTTTGTTTTCTCGGATCAGGGGGTGACTCAACTTCGACTTCAAAGGGTTGAAAGGGAAATATCAGAGTTGAAGGGGCATTTGCTACCTCCCAAGCTGAATCTACTCGGAACGTCATGAGCTGCTTTAGGAAGTCAATATGAGGGAGCAAAAGATTGTTGGTGTTTTTTCGGGAGAGGGCAATAAGCCATCTTGAGGCGACGTGGTTGCATGATGTGAACAATGTTCTTCGTCGCAAGAATGAGGAGCTCGAGTGGCAGATTGCCCATCTATGAAGGGCGGAGACTTGGACCTCGCCGCACCTTAACATAGGTTGGATAGCATTTTTTGTTATTGTTGCCCCTCGACTTTTCGAGGCTTTTGTAAGTAAACTTCTTATATCAATTTTTTTTATGTTAATAGAATAATCTTTTACTTAAGTCTTATTCTAATGTGCATGCATGCATATATGCTTTCAATACTTTTACTTGGCCTTACCTCTTTTAAAGGTTTGTTGTTCCATGCTAAACAGCTTGATCATGATTAGCGGTGTGGAAAACCGGTTAACCGAACAAGATGGGGATTTTTCTGAACCAAACAAGTTTTTTTGTTTAAGCAATATTTCGAACCAAAACCGAATCAGAATATTGCTTGAACCGGTTTCTAACCGAATTGATAATTCGGTTTGTAAAACCAGTTTTATAAACAATCTTTAATTGAGCCAATTTCCATTTTGCTACTGTTTCCCCCTTTCAAATTTGATTTTGTATATAGAATAATTGCGGCAGCACATGATCGAACATGTAAATTGTTTTTTTAATCCATCAATCTTTTAATTTGATTAACAGATTAGATATTCCAATATTTTGAAATTGATTGCTCAGTATTCTTAAACTAACAAAACAAATAGTAGAAGCAGCTCTTTCAAAAGCATAAAAATCTGATAAAGGGTTTGTTTTTCATTTGCTAAAAGACTTACCACACCAAGAACAAGAAGAATTCCATGGATGATACATAGCGAATCCTAGGGCTGCTTTTTCCCTCTCAATTTGAACCGGTTGAAGAGTACTCCTTCCCGTAAGCCAAGGCAAAAAATTTCGAATTTTCTCACATTCAATGTAGCCGAATCTGGTGTCAAAAAATAAGCAATTGATCCTGGCCTACCCTATATGAATAAATAATAAAATAAACAAATAAATGATAGAGAACAACCAGACACCAACGACGTAGTCGGAGAACTGCCAGACAATGGAGATTTAGATGAAGAACAATGAATTTAGGTAGAGAACAATGATGACATAAGTGAGAGAGAGGAAGTAGAAAGATAACAGAATAAGAGAGAAGAAGTAGGAAGAGAACAACGATATAATAGAGATGAGAGGGAGGAGGTAGGATTACGACATAAGTAGATTACGAGTATTAGGGATTTTTAGTCAATATATAAGTTAAGGGATTTTTAGGCAAAATCGGTTTTCAAAATCGGTTAACCAGTTTAAAAATGCCTCTAAACCGTTAACCGAACTGAAAAACCAGTTTAATCCTTTTTAGAAACCGAAACTGAACCGGTTTTACCGAAAAACCAATTTTTCGGATTGGTTTTCGGGTTTTTTTTGTAGCCCAAATCGTGATAGTTTTCTATCTTTGATATTATTTTTTTGAGCTTTCGAGCCCTCCAAGCCACTAGAAGTTTTCGTTTGGCTCAATCATCTATGGGAAGGGGTTAGCCAGAGCCCGGAGAAAGGTTCATGTAATAGGGTCGCGGTCCTACCTTTAACAACCTAAAGCTCGAGGTTGTTTGAGGCTCATATATTATTTTTGTTAGCTCAAGGTGCTTTGATGAGGAGTAGTTGAGATTCTATTTTGGGCTTCTGAGGAGTCGCGTCAATTGCATTGAATGTTGTGTTAGTTGGGGCACTGTGTCGATTAATTGATGGCCTGTGTTGATAGATGATTGCCTCGATTTTTTAAACAACGATTATCTCCCCAACCTTAAACGTCGCCACGTGGATCATTTAGACAATCTGGATCACTTTCATTTTGGGTGAGCCTTATAAAGAGTGCCATAAATTTGACTCCCGTTATTCATAGCTTTCATCTCTTGTGTGCTCCTTTCCATTTGGTCTTTGAACGCTCTGATTATTTTGCTAGTTCTATGGACTCTTGACACCTTTCAGACATTTCTGCAGTAAGTGCCCCTTTTTTCTTTTATATTTTTTCGCTATATTGTCGGTTGGTTCGGCCCAGTTGTGTCTTAGAGAGTGACTAGATAATTTTATTCTGGGGTCGTTTTAGAGGGTGCCACCAGAGGCTGGTTTCAGCTATTTTATTTATTGAATGATCTATTCTTGTCCTGAAGAAGGGACATCAGCGGCGAATGCGTTGGCGATTTGTCCTTTTAGGAGTAGGGGTTGCTGATAATACTAGGTTTTACATTTCAGGCGATTTTAAATCGGACGACATGGCTGTGAATAGTGGTAGAGAGTTTGATATGCACTCAACCGAAGGTGCCTCAATTAGCCGGGGTAAGGCCGCAAGGGGTACCACTATTGTTCCTTTGAAGGTCAAAATACTCATTAGTTAGAAGTTGGTCCAATGGAGCGGGGACAGACCTCTTGCGGGTGGACAAAGGCATGGCAGTTGCTAAACTGTTCATGAACTTGATGCATCCTCTTCCTTACGATAAGCTTGGTCACATATAGGGAATAGTTTGGCTTGTTCAGAACCCTCTGTCACGTTGAGGATTGTTTACTCAAGAGCCTGCATGCCAATTGGGTCGCGATTTTGGAGACCCTCCATAGGTGTGGGTTATCAATACCTCTGCATAGGTTCATTTCGGCTGTGCTAAAGCGCTTTGGCATCGCCTTACTTCAGTTAACGGTGAACTTGTTCTTGTGCATGATTCGTATGTACATTGCATATCAAAGGAGTGGTATCGGTGAGCTCACCGTTGATGAACTCGTTAACGTTTACCCCCTAAAGAAAAGTCAGGGGGTATTTTACTGTTTCTCCAAGTGAAGCGTTCTGAGATGAAGGGGTTTGTCAAGATCCCTAGCAAATAGGGTGGTTAGGGATTCCGACTACTTTTTGTACGCTTGTGAGGGGAGCAGTAGTTTTTGTGATGCTAGTAGGTGTTAGTAATTTAACTTTTCAATTTTTCCAATGGAATTCTTCTGAGCGAGTTATTATGTCCACATGTCCCCTCTTCTTTTGTGCAAGTGATTGCGAGGAGCCCTATTTGTCTGAGGAACTCCAACTGCAGGTTTAGCATTTTTGCTGCCAGATGATTGGGATATCGAGCAGTTGATCACCCTCGAAAACTTAATCGAGTTTAGGTTTTGTCCAGCAAATACTCAATTTTCCACCATTTTCGAGAAGAAGAAACCGAGTGAGTGTTTTCCTTTCCTTATTCTCTTTTTATTTTATAGTAAAGTTTCGTTCGCTTTCTAACAGAGATTCATTTCTTCACACTAATTAATTAAAGTTGCATTTGCATTTCAAGATTGAGCTCTTGGAAAGTTACGAGAAGAAATTTGGGAAGCTAAGTGAGTTGGTTAACTCTCAATATCATATTGTAACCAGAAGCATGAAATTGTAACCTCAATTAATTTATATTTGATTTAAACTAATTAATAATTAGATATTATTTGTGATAAACGAAAGTGTTCATTTACTAATTTAAAGCATTTTAGCTTCTCAATGTTAGTGTGAAACCGAGGGGATTAAATATTATATATGATAAAAGAAACTCTTCACTTGCTCTATTTTGTTTTTCTCATTTTGCTATTTTAAATGATCTTAGCTTCCCAATGTTTAATTAGATGCATTAGTGGACCAACACATCCCTAAAAATTTGGAAATTCAATTTTAACCCTTCATCTCACTAGTTCTTAACTTTTGATTTTGTAATTGTATATCATAATATATTTTTGCAGACAAAAGACAAAAAGTTTTCATCTTTAATGGAGTCTTCACTTTCACTCAGTGTTTCCTTGCCAAGGATTTCAAAAGTATAATACTTACAACAACTTATAATCTGTAAAGTGTAGATATAAAATCAAAATTACAATTTTATGCTCATCTAACTTGAAAGTGGAGTTTAAAAATAAAATATGCGATAGCCTTACAAAATTGGAACTTGATAAAGATTCGTTCGCTTTCTAACAGAGATTCATTTCCTCAAAGGTGTTCATTCCTAAGCCTAGCCACGATTTGGAAAGGAAGAAACCATATGGCTTTTTACCTTCGAGGTCAGGGGCTCTTGGCGAGCCATCCTCGGCGAAGTCGTCTTAGGGCACGCCAAGTTCGATGAAGGCTTACCTTGATGAAAGAGGAAAGAAAATTACCCATACCACCCGAAACAGGGTGGTCGGAGTCAAGAGAATGGTTGTTGAGCCACAAGACAACTCGTAGGTAGATTTACCTTGTTCTGAAGGGATGGGTTTCCGATTGCCATCATTAAAGAGGGTGAGGTCGGACGTTTTGTTGCTGTCGCCTGAGTAGTTTGTTGCACCCTTGCCGCTTATTGTTGTAGCGAGCGCAAAGGTTGGAAGAGCTTCCTCTTAGTTTTTACGTAGGTTTTCCTTGAGCTTTGTGCATAGATGGGGCAGCTTCCAAAGAGCTCCCTAGATGTTGGCCCATTTTTCGTTTCTTAGGCAGTTTCAACAAGCGACTGTTTTGTTCACACATGTATGCACAAAATTCTCTTCGCTTAGCTTGCTCGCTATTTTTTTTTTTTTTTTTGTCATTGATGGGTTCTAGTTTCTTTATCTACTGACCCATGGCATCATTTCTTCATTGTTTCGGGATGGCTACCCATTTCTAGAGCGGGTTGCTTGGGCTTGGGAGGAGCAAAAATGGTCTGAAAGTCTTCTGAGGACAAGGTCTTCGGACTTGAGGAAGAGCTTGATAGTTTGAGGGCAGAGCCAAAGAGACAAGCCGAGATTTCTTAGGTACTGTTTGCTGAAATGGAGGAGGAGTTCATGGTGAAACTTGCGGCATCTGACTAGGCCAATAATAAGGCCTTGGTTAAGAAGGACCTTGTGGCTGCACTAGTAGTAAAAGTTAAAGAGAGATGTGAAGCAGCAGCCTTGGAGGTTGATACCGTTGTGAGTTGAGTTGCAAATTTGAGATCGGAACTCGAGAAATGCCCTATTGAGGTGTTTGATGCCTAGGAGAAGTTATCCGAATTGGGGGAAGAAATTGCCAAGGAAAAACGTAGTGGCCAAGTTATTACTTGGGATGCGTGTCTTTCCCTCATTAGGATGGTGTGGGAGCATAACTAAGTTATTGGCTTCTGTTTCCTTGCATTGCACTACTAGGAAGAGGTAGAGAAGTTTGTTTCCAAGGCGGCAGGAAATGTCTCCCAAGAGCACCCCACCCCCTAGCTCTCAGGTTAGGACGGCACAGGGGATGTCCCTTGTGAGCATTCCACCCCTTTACTATCGGATGACGATGCTACGAGGGGCAATGTCAACATCGTTGGTAACCCCGCCGTGCCACCTGGTAGGCTCTCTCCTCCAGCCAACGATCTTACTCCAAATGCTTGAACCTCCCAAGGAGTTTGTCTCGTCTCTTCCTTTTCTTCTGTTGCTGCTTTGTCTTGATGTTTATGTATTTTTCTTGTGTTTCTTGAATAATATTATTTGCTAATGAAGGAGTTTACCTTACTAGATCCTCTTGTGTGTTTGGTTGTTTTCATTCATTTCTCTCTCTCTCTCTCTCTCTCTTGTGTGTGCCAGTCCGTTGCTGGAAGTAACCATCACTAGGTTTGTTTCACTTGGTTGTTAATAAGAACCATGGAGTATTTCCTTTGTTAATTGGCATGGGATGAAATCAGGTTGTTAGCCCTGTTGTGCTCTGATGCGTTGTTACTACAACATGCAATATAGCAAGTGCATTAATCGCACAAAGCAATAAAGTGATGAGTGAGTATCGTTCCCACGAGGATAGTGCCGATTTCTCTAGTTTAAGTCCTAATTGAAGAAACAATAAATTGGATTGATGGAAAATTAACAAACTAAATACAAATCAACAAAATAGAAATGAATGATAATGAAATTAAAGCAAAACCTAACAACTTAACTAATTAAACAATGCTAAAAACAAATGCTAGGGTGTTGATTTCACCTAGATATGCTAACCCAATTCATAAAATCTATTACCCAAGTTCTAATTTCTTGATTGAAAATCGGATTCCCTAAGTTGTAAAACATACCTTCTTAGGCTACATTTCCCTACTTATCCCTATTAAGCTTCCGCACCCAACAAAATGAAAGATTAATAGTTCAAAGTCTTTTAAGCTTTATGGAATTCTATCTAGATTTCATAGATCGCTAAACCTATCTCTAGCGTTTGCTTAATCTACGGTATTTATCCCAAGAGGCATAATCACAGATCACTTCTCAGTCTCATTGTGAACAACACACATTTGAATAGTGATCAAGCATCCAAAAGTCATTAAGCAAAGAGAAAAACACTCAATCATGAAATTAAAACTCAAAGTAAATCAATTCGTATAAATTTGAATCATTGTATCAAGATTACATCAAACCCTTGCTAAAAAACTCAGTTCATACTCAAAAACGAAATAAAATAACAAAAATAAACTGAATCAAGATTCATCATTGAAAAACAAGCAAAAGATGGAGAAATCTTTTCTAATTTGAAGCCCAAATCTTCAATACTCTTCTCCTTCCAAGAGCTGCCTTCCAAATGACGAACCAAGCCCCTTTTCTCTTCCTTTTCGCTCTAATTTATACCTCTCTCACTTAAGGATGAAGCCCTAGCAAGCCAAAACGTGTTGTTTTATTTTTATATCTGATGCAGGTTTCGCCGCGGAAGCTTGTTCCTTGCCGCGGTGAGAAAATTTCGGGCCAAATTTGAGCATGATAGAGTCTGAATTTGGAAATGTATTGCATATGAATTGCAGCCCTTTCCAATACCTTTCTGGCCGTTCAAGAATCAGCACAATCCGAGGTCTACAGCTCAAGTTATGGCAGAAATACTGAAGCACGTCCAAAGACATTTTTTCTACAGTTCCCAGCGAACTTTTCACGACTTGAAGCCCAGTTTTCGCCCTTGTCCAGTTAGAATTAGGAAAAACCCAAAACATGAAAGTTGTAGCTCTTCTTCTTAGCTTTCCAAAGCTTCTAAATTCAGGTCATTCCGAGTTTCCAAGCTCAAGTTACATAATTTACGCTCAAAACTATCATTTATGCTCAAAATCATCGTTTAGGCCTGCAAAGACAAATTAATAGAATTAGGTAGCAATTATGACCCAAATTGTATGAAAATTATCCTAAATCCTATCAAAATTCAATGCAAAATCATAGTGTAAAATATGATTATCATGCTCAGGGGCTAGTTTGACAAATACTTGTAGTTCGACACTCGAGTTTATGATGATAATTGTCAATCTAAACGACCACCTTCAAGTATTTATTGTGATCCCTTCTCAAGGTAACGTCAAGCTGGGATCGCAAACCTTCTGGATTCATTATTGCTGAGGCATAGTGGATCCACCTCAGTGTCTCGACGTTGATTGGAGATCGAACCCTACCAAGTTACGAAAGTTCCACCCCCCCCTTATCGCTTAAGTTCTGGCGACATCACCTTCTTAGAGGCTTAGCCCCCAAGTTATGATTGGATCGCCTTTTTAAGCAAAAGACTCTGAGTTATCGTGGTAGTCCTATTGGTTCCAAGCTGTTAAGTAATGTGGGTTATCTTTGGGCGAATTTTTACAGTTAAATGACACTTTTTGGAAGGAGGTATTTTATTATTTATATATTTTCGGAGCTTGTAAGTAGGCCTTCTCTAACCTTTGACATGGTCAGAAAATTGTTTACAAGGTTTTCCTAAGCAGTAGGGATTTTTTGTGCTAGTAGTCATTGCTTATAGTTGTTCTCTCTCTCAGTGAGGTCGATGGCCCTGTTGTGATAGTCTTTAGTATCTCCTTGTGAGCTACTGACTATCTCGATGCCGGCAGGGGTGGAAAACTTCATAGCTTAACAAGTAACTGAGGTGACAACTAACAGGTCTACAGGGAATGGCTTGTCGAGGATTGCATTATAGGCTGGCGGGCAATAAAAAAATCCACAATTAGCTTCGTAGTATGCTATTCTTCCCTTATCATCACATGTAAGGTGATGGCACCTTTAGGCATGGATTGGTTATCTGTAAATCCATACAGCACTGCTAGAGAAGGTTTCAGGTTGCGTTCAGTGAATCCCATACTTAGGAATGCATCAATGTGGATGAAATTCACTACACTTCCATTGTCGATCAATGCCTTAAAGACATCACCATTGCCTATCAGTGCTTTAATTACCAATGCATCATGGTGGGGACGCGATACTAGTTTGGCCTCTTCTTTTGTGAAGCCGATTATCTCGCTTTCCTTCGTCATCCTTTTAGATTGTCGCATTTTCGCTGTCCAAATCTGTGGTATTGAGTTGGTTCTTACTTCGCGGGCGTACTAGATCCTAGCTCATCTAGAATTTCTGGCAATTGGGGGCCCTTTGAAGATCATCCGTACCTAGTGATTAGAGGTCTCCGGTTGCTGGGGGTTGCACTCCTCTTGGTCCTTTAGGACTTCTGGTTGTCCCACGTATTCTTTTAGGTGCAGTTTTCGAATAAGGTCCTCTATGGCGTTCCTTAGGGCGCGACACTCGTTGGTGTTGTGGCCGGTTTCCTTGTGATATCTACAATACTACTAGGTGTCTCATCTATTATGAGGTCCCTTTTTTTATTTTTTTTTTATTTTGTGGTGATAATAGGTTTGTGTTGTTGGTGATCACAAAAATCTTGTCAATAGGGGCAACCAGAAGTGTGTAATCGTCGAAGCGTCGGACTAACTCACAATCCTTCTTGGTTCTATTCGCGGTCTCTTCGAAGGTCAGTGTGTTAGAGTAGGTGCCTTAGAGCCAGTCATATTTTGTAAATCGACTCTTTGTAATCATGTTTTATTATCAATAAAGGCATCTATCTATATCATGTGATCTGATTATATTCGTATAAGAAAATGATATATGTTCGTAGGATGGTAGAACCGTGACGAGGGAATCGAGTGTTTGAAATCTCGATAGTGAGAACCCTATGAGCACATATGATGGTCATTCTAGAAACGTCTATAACCCTAGTATTATCTTGACCTAAGGCCACGCTAATACGATAAGGCTATCATAGTGTTGGGCGACCCTGTCGAAAGGCAGTGACTGATCTCACTTGTCAAGGTTGTTTGATGACAACCTGGTGCAATACATGGGTGCTTGTTGTAGGCAAGTTTACCGGACCAGCCCACCGGAGGATTCCACATAAATGGTTACCCTAGTGTCTGTAGAACAAATCCTCCAATGAATGGTAGTGCATATGATCCTTAGACTTGAGATCATGGGAGCGCCTTGTGCACTGATTGGTGTAGTTTGACACTAGCCCAACGTAGTTCGATTCAGGACTATCAGAATGGTAGTGGTTGGCTGCATTGAAAAGTGTATCGAGACAATGGTGGATCAACAGAAGATTCATCACTCCCGGGTATGGGAGAAATTATCTCATTGAGTAATTCGATAAATGACAACGGCATTAAATCTGTGGCCACAGTGGGATTGAGTTGTAGCTCAATCCAATCTATTCTAGTTGTTGGTCTAGTAACCGAATATCGAGATATCAAGGATATTCGAGGTTGACACTACTTCTATGCCTCGATCTTGATGAGATAATAGATGATGAAAGGATCGAATTGCACGATAACCATATCATTGATAGGTAGCGGTTTCGTTGAATCCAAATATATAGGGTGGTCATGATGCCTAGCTAGAGGCCAATCTTGGTATGTGTCTAGGGGATGATTGATTGATTGTCAATCGCGATACGATTCACTACCGATATGATGAGGAGCCTTTCGGTTGCATACATAAAAGACAGATTAAGAATAAAATTCATGAGAAGGGTACTTTCGTCATTTATGATGAAAGGGCATTTTCGTCTCTTAAGATGAAGGGCATTTTGGTAATCTCACAGTGTAATTAAATTTACTAAGGTTGTTACCTAAATTTAATTTCATATGGAAATTAAATTAGTGGGATTATATATATATATATATATATATATATATATATATATATATATATATATATATATATATTTAAATATTTAGTTTATATATATATAAAGGATATTATCCAATATTAATAATGTGAATACAAAATATTTAGTTTATATATATATAAAGGATATTATCCAATATTAATAATGTGAATACAAATTTTGTTTTTAAATTTGAATTGAAATGTCATGTTTGGTTGCAAGGGTAATCTATTCCAATATCCAATTGGAATAGGGTTTTAGTGTGCACTATTTAAGTGCAACTAAAATTAAAATGAAATAATTCATTCAATTAAAATATACCCTAGCCACCATCTCTCTCCCTCTCCCAAAAGCGTGAACCCCTTGTGAGAGAAAGAATTTTGTAGAAAACGTGAACCCTAAGAAAAATTATGCAAAAAATTATTCTTGAAGTTGAGAGTTTTTCCTAGCTTAAAAATCCCTCAACGACAACCATCTTGTCTTCATGTGGATACCACGAGTGCATTTCTACGTTGGAGTGATAGTGATTCCACTTATTGTGTGTACGTGGCGACATGTAGTGTCTACTCTACTAATACTGAGAATCACATTTGAGGACAATGGCTTTGGTCATTATATTGTGTGATTGGTTTGTTGGTTTACTTCACATTTGAGGTTGGTAGTGGGAGCTATCAATTGATGTGGATTAAATTTGTTGGCCTACCTAATCAACCCATTTTGGCTTGTTCGCCAAACCGAAGGTTTGAAATGGGCTAGATGGGATCTCAGGCCACTAGAAAAGCCAACGAGCTTTCCCGAGTTAATAGTGAAGGCTATTGGCTTAAGGAAAATAGTGGGAGCAATTATTAAATAAAAGACATTGTTAAATAATACTAATAAACATGATAATAACTTTTACTTTTTTGCATTTGTAGATTCACCAAAATGAGCAATACCAACCTACGATCGATAATCGAGAAAGAGAAAAAGCTAAATAGATCCAATTTCTCGAACTGGTATCGAAATCTCCAGATTATACTAAATTCCGAAAAGAAATTGTATATCCTTAATAAGCCTTATATGGCTAAGCCTGAGCCTGAGCCTGATGACACTCAGAAAGTAAAAGACACTTACCAAAAGTTCCCTAATGATGCTGATAATGTTCAATGCATTATGCTAGCATCGATGACACCTGAGTTGCAAAAATAACATGAGAATATGGACGTTGCTTGATAATATGAGGATTATACTGTTTTATTTAGGCTTTTAGGCCGGATTTTAGATACTTCTTAGTTCATTTATGCCTGAATTGCTACTTAATTATTTACATTTTATGTTTCAGGCCAAAATGGACATTTTGAGCAAATAATGAGCGAATTGGAGTTTTTGGACTCAGAAGTTGGGAGAGTTCTGAAGCAGAGTGAAGCACTATGAAGCTTGTTCCCATGGGAGAGCATCGAAGATTCAAGAAAAGAAGCAAGCGGAGGGCAATTTTGTAATTTCAGAATTCTTCATGAAGATTCGCTGCGGTGAAGTTTGTTCTTCGCCACGGCGAAAGGAGTTATGCACAAGAGTCAATTTTTTTTACTTCGTCGCCGCGGTGAAGTCTGCGAATTCCAGTTTTCTCTAAAACGCACAGTTTCATTTTAGGTAAAGTCTTAGGTGTTTGGGCGAGCTATAAAAGCAAAACTTTGCCATTTTGAGAAGGGGGTCCTTTTTAGTCTAGAGCAGCTTATTTTCATCTTCTTGGAGTTTAGATTTGACGAATTTTGGGTTGAAAAGTGAGAAGATTTGGGATTGAATCGGGTGGATTCTTCAACTAGGGGAGATCTCTTGTCTTTTCTCTCATTTCAATATGTTGAACCTTGTGTTTATTGTTTTTCTTGCTATGTATTGTGATTTAGCTATGAACTAACCCATTTTGGGTTAGGGTTTTGATGTAATTCGGATTTCCATGGATTGAGTAATTGAGTTTTGTTATTTTCATATGCTATTGCATGGATTGTGTGGTTATTATGATTTTATTGCTTTTATTTGATGAACATGACGAGATTGAGAAATGAGTCATGTTAAGCTTCTTGGGTAATCACTATTGTAGTATTGAATGCTAGAGATAGATTTGACAATCAATGAAATCAATCTAGGATTCCATACGCTTAATGAGCTTAGAACTATTAATCTTCAAATTGTTGGGTGCGGAAGTTTAATAGGGAAAGTACGAAAACATAGCCTGAGAAGGTATGTTTTACAATTTAGAGAATTCAATTTACAATCAATGCATGTGAATATGGAAATAACATAATCCGTAGGTTTAATCTATAGAGTCCGAATGAAGTCAAAACCCTACCCGTTTGTTTAAATTGATATTACCTTGTTTTTAAATCTTGCTTTCATAATTTAGCTTTGAATATTTAGCAATTTTTATTTTAGTTTTAAGTTTAATTTTCTCCCATTAATCCAAACAAATTCGATTGCTCCAACTTGAAAACAGTAGAAAACTTAGTGCTTAGCAACCAATCCTCATGGGAACGATACTCACTCATCACTTTATTACTTTATGCGACTAGTGCACTTGCTATTTATGCATGTTGTAGTAACAGGGCATCACTGCTACCATGATTTTGCAACTCAAGGAGCTTTTCGAAGGAAATGCTTGTCATGAGAGGTATAAGGTGTCAAGTGCATTGTTTAGGACTCGTATGACTAAGGGAGCCCAAGTTGGTCCTCATGTGCTCAAGATGATTAGGTACATAGAGAGGCTTGAGACTTTGGGGTTTGGTATGGATGCAGACTTACAAGAGGATTTAATTCTGCAATCATTACCTGATTCCTTTTCATTGTTCATAATGAATTTCAATATGAACACGATGGTGAAATCCATGTTAGAGCTTCTAAACATGCTTAGGACTACGAAGCGGAACATGAACAAGTCCAAGCTTGTTTTACTGGTTGTTGCCAGTAAAGAAAATGGTAAGGGCAAGGCCAATCCCAATCCCAAGCCCAAAGGATAGGATGCTCTCAAGCTTGAGGGTGGCATTGGAAAAGGTGGAAAGGTAGTCTGCTTCTATTGTGGCAAGCCTGACCACTAGAGGAAACAATGTAAGGCTTTCCTCGCAAACAAGAAGAAGTCAGACCCTTCGACTTCAGGTATGTACATGATTGAGATTAACTTCTCTCCTTCAACATCTTGGGTCATTGACACAAGATGTAGTACTCACATTTGTACTGAAGTGCAGAGACTAAAGCAGAGTAGATTGCTTGCCAAGGGAGAAGTGGACCTACGAGTTGGAAATGGAGCACACGTGGTTGCCTTGGTTGTAGGATCTTATTGTTTGTTATTGCCTACTGGCTTATTTTTAGAACTTAATAATTGTTATTTTGTACCTTCCATTTCAATAAACATTATATTTGTATCCGCTTTGGATGATATGGGATATCGTTTTGAGATTTCTAATGGATTGTTGTCTTTTAGTTTGAATGGTATTCTATATGGATATGCAAGGTTATATAACGAATTATATGTTCTAGATTTAAACAATAAGGATATTCTCAATGTGGAAACAAAGAAAGCTAAACATAGCGGTCAAACCCAAACATACATTTGACATTGTAGATTGGGTCATGTTAATCAGACTTGCATTGCAAAACTTTAAAGAGATGGAGTTTTGGACCCTTTTGACTTTCAGTCATTTGAGGTATGCGAGTCATGCCTTTTAAGCAGGATGACCAAGTCGCCTTTCATAAGACAAAGTGAAAGGGCTACTGAATTGTTAGGTTTCATCCATAGTAATGTATGTGGTCCACTAACAATTGAAGCCAAAGGTGAATATTCGTATTTCATCACGTTTACTAACGACCTTAGTAGATATGGTTATGTCTACCTTATGAGACATAAATCTGAAGCCTTTGATAAATTCAAAGAATTTAGAAGTGAAGGACAAAATATGTTGGGCAAGAGTATTAAAGCTCTTCGGTTAGATCGAGGAGGTGAATACTTAAGCTCTAGGTTTTCTAAATACCTGAAGGAGTGTGGGATAGTTTCACAACTCACCCTTCCATACACACCTCAACACAATGGTATGTCTGAAAGGAGGAATAGGACCTTACTTGATACGGTTAGGTCCATGATAAGTTTTAGTGATCTACCCGCATCATTCTAGAGTTATGCCCTAGAGACTGTGACTTATGTACTTAACCGTGTGCCGTCAAAGTCTGTGGATAAGATTCCATATGAACTGTGGAATGGGTGAAAGCCCAATTTGTCTTATCTTAAGATTTGGGGTGCGAATCTTATGTCAAGAAATTAATTTCAAACAAGCTGGGCTCAAAGTCTAATAAATATATTTTTTAGGGGTATCTTAAGGAGACCAGAGGTTATTATTTCTACCACCTGGAAGAGCGAAAAGTTTTTGTCGCTCGTACTAGTGTCTTCTTAGAGAAGAAATTTCTCCTAAAAGGTACTAATGGAAGAAAAGTAAAACTCAATGAAGTTCTAGAACTACAAGATACATTAGATGAAGGACGGAAAGATGTGCCACAACAAGTGGTTGAACATCGTGAGGAGGTTACTCCATAATCTGTGGGTCAAAGTGAACCACCTCAAGTAGCACAAGAGCTATGTAGGTCTGGGAGAGTACTTCATGAGCCTGAGAGATATGATTTTCTTGTAACTCAGCATGGTGACATACTGGTCTACCAAGACAATGAACCCAAAACCTACAATGATGCTATATTAGATCCAGATTCCGTTAAATTGCTTGAAGCCATGAAATTTGAGATAGACTCCATGTACCAAAACCAGGTATGGTCTCTGGTGGATCCACTTGAAAGGGTAAACATAGGATGTAAATGGGTCTTCAAGAAGAAGACTAACATGGATGGCAATGTGCATACCTATAAGGCACGACTAGTTGCCAAAGGTTTTAAACAAATTCATGGTATTGACTATGAAGAAATCTTTTCGCCAATAGCCATGATTAAGTCCACCCGGATTATGCTTGCGATTGCTGCATATCATGACTATGAAATTTGGCAAATGGATGTCAAAATAGCTTTCCTGAACGGAAACCTTGAAGAGAATGTGTATAAGACACAACTCGATGATTTCATTTTTGATGGACAAGCTGATAAGATATGCAAGTTGCAGAGGTCTATTTCTAGACTCAAGCAAGCTTTAAGGAGCTAGAACATTCGTTTTGATGAAGCCATAAAAGAATTCAGTTTTATCAAGAATGAGGATGAGCTCTATGTTTACAAGAAAATAAGTAGGAGCGCAATGACATTCTTGGTGTTGTATGTTGATGACATACTTCTCATCGAGAATGATATACTAAACTTGCAGTTAGTTAAGACTTGCTTATCCAAGTGCTTCTCCATGAATGACTTAGGAGAAACAGCCAACATCCTTGGAATAAAGATCTACAATGATTGATCGCGTAGGTTGCTTGACCTAAGTTAAAGTACGTATATTGACAAGGTATTGAAAAGATTCAGTATGGAAGAATCCAAGAAGGTATTTCTTCCGATGTCACATGGTGTCTATCTCTCTAAGGATATTTGTCCTAAAACACACAATGAGAGAGATAGAATGAAAAGGATCCCATATGTATCAACAATTGGATCCATCATGTATGTCATGTTATGTACTTAGATTGATGTTTCATGTGCGTTAAGCACTTGTAGTAGATATCAATCAGATCCAGGTGAGTGTCACTAGATAGTTGTCAAGAACATCCTTAAGTACTTGAAAAGGACTGAGGATATGTTCTTGGTTTATGGAGGGGAAGATGAGCTCATTGTAAGAAGATACGATGATACTAGTTTTCAAACAGACAAGGATGATTATCGCTCACAATCACGGTTTGTATTTTGTCTCAATAAGGGTGCAGTGAGCTGGAAGAGCTCCAAGCAAAACACTGTAGCAGATTCTACAACGAAAGCTGAGTATATCACATTATCCGATGCGACCAAAGAGGCGGTTTAGATTAAGAAGCTCGTCACTAAACTTGTTGTGGTCTCCACTATTATTGACCCAATATAAGTCTATTGTGACAAAAATGGAGCAATAGCTCAAGCAAAGGAACCAAAGTCTCACCAAAAGTCCAAACACGTACTCAAATATTTTCATCTCATCAGGGAAATGGTTGAGAGGAAAGATGTGCAGATTAGTAAAATGCATACTGATGACAATCTCACCGATCCAATGACGAAACCTCTATTGTAGTAGAAGCATGAAAAGCACTTAAGGTCATTCAGTATTAAATACATGAATGATTGGCTATAGTGCAAGTGGTAGATTGTTAGAGTTGGTGCCCTAGAGCCAATCCTATTTTGTAAATCGACTCTTTAGAATCATGTTTTATTATCAATTAAGGCATCTATCCATATCATGTGATCTGATTATATTCGTATAAGAAAATGATATATGTTCGTACGATGGTAGAACCGTGACGAGGGTATCGAGTGTTTGAAATCTCGATAGTGAGAAACTTATGAGCACATACGGTGGTCATTCTAGAAACGTCTATAGCCCTAGTATTATCTTGACCTAAGGCACATATAATACGGTAAGACTATCATAGTGTTGGACGACCCTGTCGAAAGGCAGTGACAGATCTCACTTGTCAAGGTTGTTTGGTGACAACCTGGTGTAACACATGGGTGCTTGCTTCAGGAAAGTTTATCGGACCAGCCCATTGGAGGATTCCACATAGATGGTTACCCTAGTGTCTATGGAACAAATCCTCCAATGAATGGTGGTGCATGTGATCCTTAGACTTGAGATCACGGGACCGCCTTGTGCACTGGTTGATGTAGTTCGACACTAGCCTAATGTAGTTCTATTAAGGACTATCAGAATGGTAGTGGTTGGCTACATTGAAAAATGTATCAAGACTATGGTGGATCAATAGAGGATTCATCACTCCCGAGTATGGGAGAAATTATCTCATTGAGTAATTCGGTAAATGTCAACGACATTAAATCTGTGGTCATGGTGGGATTGAGCTGTAGCTCAATGCCATCTATTCTGGTTGTTGGTCCAATAACCGAATATCGAGATATCAAGGATATCCGAGATTGACACTACTTTTATGCCTCGCCTTGATGAGATAATAGATGATGAAAGGATTGAATTGTACGGTAACCATATCGTTGATAGGTAGCTGTTTCGTTGAATCTGAATCTATCGGGTGGCCATGATGCCTGACTAGAGGTCAATCTTGATCTGTATCTAGTGGGATGATTGATTGATTGTTAATCGCGATACGATTCACTGCCGATATGATGAGTAGCCTTCGGGTTGCACACATAGAAGACATATTAAGAATAAAATTCATGAGAAGGGTACTTTTGTCATTTATGATTAAAAGGCATTTTGGTAATCTCACAGTGTAATTAAATTTACTGAGGTTATTACCTAAATTTAATTTCATATGGAAATTAAATATTCAATTTATATATATATATGAAGGATATTATCCAATATTAATATTTATTATTAATATTGATAATGTGAATTCAAATTTTATTTTTAAATTTGAATTGAAATGCCATGTTGGGTTACAAGGGTAATCTATTCCAATATGGAATAGGGTTTTAGTGTGCACTATTTAAGTGCAACTAAAATTAAAATGAAATAATTCATTCAATTAAAATAAACCCTAGCCACCCTCTCTATCCCTCTCCCAAAAACGTGAGCCCCTTGTGAGAGAAAGAATTTTTCTTCCCAAAGAAAAATTCTGCAGAAAATTATTCTTGAAGTTGAGAGTTTTTCCTAGCTTAAAAATCCCTCAACGACAACCATCCTGTCTTCGTGTGGATACCGCGAGTGCATTTCTACTTTGGAGTGGTAGCGATTCCAACCTCAAATTGAAGGAGCCTCCAACGTTGGTATGAAATTTTATATCCTTTGATTTGGTTAATTTAAAATAATGTAAATTGAGCATAAGGATCTTGGTTAAGGTTTGCGGATCTAATTAAAAAATTTTAATTTTCGTTGCGTTTTATAGATCCGTTAACCTACACGATGCCTATCCCAATTTCCTTGATCGCGATTGTCCCTCTTGTGGTTCCCTGCTCGGTTAGGCTATTGAATGGGGGTGCTGGTCAAAGCTGTGCCTTTGAGTGTGGCTAGTGAGTTTTCTATCCGTTGGTACCTCTCCACCATCTGGTAAAATTGGGTGAGGGATATATGGTCTTCTTTTTGTAGATTCTTCCATAGTTCGGTTTGTGTCTTATACCAGCGATCAGGAGTATTGGTCGCCTCCTTTGGCGTGTCTGCCACCTTACTCTGATCCATTTGGAACCTCTTCAGATACAAGGTTAGGCTATTGCCCTTCTCCTAGTGGATGTTACTGAGGAAGCTTATTGGCATAGCTAATTGTCACGAGCTTGGAACTACTGGAGGTAAATTTCAGTGAATTGGTGCCAGGAATGAATTGAGTTCGTAAGAAGTCTTTTGTACCACCTTTTTGCGTCGCCCGTGAGGGTGATTACAGAACATCGACATTTTGCAAGTTCGGGTTCTTGGTGTAGCTCCATCAAATCATTGAAGGCATTAAGATGATCTTGAGGGTCGCCTTCCCCGTCGAACTTCATGTCAGGGATCTTGAAGGGGTGCTAGACACATCTCTTATGGAAATGGAGAGCCAGAAGCTATTGTTGCTTGTTCGACTTGCTGAATTCCCAAGTTGTCAAGCATTCTTTGCATGTCTTTCAGCTATATGTTTATCCAAGGGCTGCCTAGGAGTATTGTGATGCCTCTATTGAGGTTAGGTTTTTGTGTGTTGAGGTGTCTGCGAAGATCAGAGTCAGGGCTCTGTCGACTTTCCTTATTAGGCACGCGCGATGAGGAATCATAGTTGCTCGGATAATAGGGATTGTCAAAGGTAGACTCCTGCAATCCATTGTGGCGTAGGTTCGAGCTGACGCGTTGACATTGAACGTTGTGGTGCCAACGCATCTATTCGGGAGCAGTGAGGGGCCCAAAACCCTTTCTTGTGACCCTATCATTGCGTCGAGCTCAACTAATCCTCTATCGAGAGTAGATGGGCTCTTGGTGGTTTGTTTCTTTTGCCATCGGCTGTCTTCCCGGATGTCATCTCGGGCATTTCGATCTTGGTGATCTCCTGTTAGGGAGTTGATTTTACTACAATTCTCTCGTTGTGCTGGAATCTTCCTCGGCAATCCTACTCTCCCAACTGGGAGTTGGTGAATCGAAGCCCCGCAAGTTTGGAGGGTTGTCTGCTACTTATCCCTCCCTCACACCTGTCACCTTCCGCTAGTGATTACTGATCGCGTTAGTTATTTTTTTGGAGCATTTCTATAATATGTGGATTTTCTAGGTCGGGCGTATCTACGTTCTAGTGGTTTTCTCCAAGGGGGAGCGGAATGAGTGACAGAAGGTTGTTGGCAACTTCCTAGATGTTCCTTGAGCCTTCCGTCTTGAAGGTGTCTGCCTGGTTGGTGCCAGTTTGACTCTTGTTGGTTCTTATCCATCGCATCATTTTTAATGGCATGTAGTGGCTAGTCTAGTGGTAACGTTTTGAGTTGGGATTAGGATGGGCTTCAATCAAAGTGTTCAAGCCCTAGCCCTCCTTCTAGCGCCAAAATGTTAATGCGAGATTCCTTATTGACTAGAATGTTGAGACGTGAACACAAGTTAATCAAAGATACTCGGTTGACCATGGGAGGAACTGAGTAGGATGGGCTTGTGATCCCAAGGGATCAGCGAAGACAAGCGCGAATGATTGGGATAAGATCAGAGTTGAAGGTGATATTGACAAATAATAACAAATGAAGAGGCAAGCTTTTTAAAGTGGCTCAGCCAAGCAAGGAATCAAGCCTACATCCACTGATTCTTTTCTCGAGATGAGTGATTACAAAGATTTTAACTAGAACAAATACAAAAATGCTCTTCTCCCCCTTTTAGGATTTTAACTTGGTATTTATTATGGGGATACGTCAATGGAATTGTTGTTTGCCCTGACAAGTTTTGGGCAATTGAGGGCGTCAGGGCATTATTATGCTTAATCCTAGTTATAGTTGTAATTAACTGGAGTTTGTCGGAGAGTAGTCGGTGGTTATATGAAGCAGCTGCAAGTACTGCACGTGGTGCCCATGTAGTTTAATAGGCTTATTAGGTGTTGCAACAAGCGTTGTGGTTTGTCGACACCTGGCTCGTTCGTTGCAAGCTGACACTTGTCTCGAACATGTATTTTATTTGATTTGTTTGGTGCGGTATCCAAACTGGAATCATTGTGCTTGCTCCAGGCTTGAGTTGGATTTTTATTCACGCATACAACAGTGATTCATTAAAATTATTAAGAATAATAATAATATGATAATTATATATTTTACAGCCATACTTTTGTCATTTAAAAAAAAAAAGGGGCATATGAAACTTATTCCAACTATTTTATTATTATTTTAAAAAATAAACAAAACTTTGGTTGAGATTTTTAACATTTGATGATGTCATATATGTAAAAGTTTCCCGAGCATGAAACATGCTTTTTAACATTTGATGATGTCATATATGTAAAAGTTTCCCGAACATGAAACATGCTTTTTAACATTTGATGATGCCATATATGTAAAAGTTTCCTGAGCATGAAACATGCTTTTTAACATTTGTTGATGTCATATTTGTAGACGAGACACGTGCTAATTTGAGAGTACATGTCATAGAAGTATAGAACATTCCGTTCGATCGTATAAATTTTTCTAGGATTTACCCCATTTGTCAAAAATTTCTTATTAAACATTTAATAAATTTCCAGTCAAATAGATAAATTTACGTAGAGACGACAAATTAGACAAGACTTAATAAGTTTCACAAATAGTATAATGCAAATTAGACTCATCTTTCCCTTGAATCACGAACAGGAAAAAAAACTTAATTATAATTTCTTCAAGTTCGTTTTCAACTAATTGTAGTCAATAAAAATCACGATTCCTTTCATAAGCTATTGCGGGATATATTTTATTGCCATCTTTAGTTTATTGTCATTTGTAAACTTACACAATTATAAGGATTGTTACCATTGTTAGTAGGATTTGATTTGATTTGATTTGATTGTAATCAGTAGGATTTAGACAGATACGCAAGTTGTATATATGAAGTTTGTACTGAAGTTTCTTAGAAAGTGCATTTAAAAGCCATGAAAGAACCATAGCATTACATTGTATCCATGGTTGAAAATCTGGGGAAGCGACGTCCGGTTTCTTTAACGTTCCATCCACAAATCCTGCTTTGTTTTTGGAATGGAGCGCATTCATAAAACTACGCCTCCAAGTGAAATAATGATCTCCACTTTCACTAAGAGGATTCGTCACCAAAATCAGGCCAGGATGAACAGAAGGATGCAAGTAATATGGAGAGATGTAGTTGACTACCTTGCTTTGATCAATGTTGGCACTCACTCCCAAGTCCCCTGTATTCTTGCCATCTTCGTCATTGCTATCTTTGTTGGCCATAAAAAAATTCAGGTTTTCGCAACCTGCTCTGATACCAAGAAAAAACTGAATATTTTGTTTTACTTACTTTGAAACTTCAGTACAAACTTCATCTATACAACTTGCGTATCTGTCTAAATCCTACTGATTACAATCAAATCCAATTCTACTAACAATGGTAACAATCCCTATAATTGTGTAAGTTTACAAATGACAATAAACTAAAGATGGCAATAAAATATATCCCGTAAGTTTACAAATGGCCACTGCTTTGCTGAGTAAAGGAAGTGAATCACGGCCAAAGAAGAATGGTAATGGAGATCGTGGCCAATTTCCACCATGTGTGCATTGTGGAAAATTAAACCATAGCAAAGAATATTGTTACCAAGTAATTGGTTATCCATCTGACTGGCACAAACCGGGAAAGCATAGCAATAAACGAATTAGGCCTCAAGGGAATAACAGAATAGATGGCACAACATCAAGGGCATCCTCGGACGCTGCTTTGGCTGCAACCGTGGATGGCATTGGTTCACCGATTCCGGGTTTAACTCTGCCCAACATCAACGATTGTTAGCCTTGTTGGGTAGTCATATGGCATCACCAGGTAACCCATCTGCGAATGTGGCAGCCACCAATTTTTCGGGTAAGATGGAAGATGACTGGGTTATTGATACATGGGCAACTAATCACATAACCTACAACATAGACTCATTATCTGATGCAATAAATTGGCCTGATATACCGCCAGTACAGATTCCTAATAGTGAAACAATTGCAGTTCATGCTTTGGGTCGAATTGCTCTTGGAAAAAGATTGACTCTTGAGCGAGTCCTTGGGGTTCCCGATTTTTATTATGTGTAAATTGTGATTTCTCTTTTTGTGAGGACTTACCATCGAGGACGCTGATTGGAATGGGTAGAGAGCGTAATGGCCTTTACTACTTGGAGCCAATGAAAGGGGGGCAAGCATTATTAACAAACAACTCAATTAAAGCAAGTTTATGGCACTGGTGCTTGGGACACCTACCAGTAAATCGCATCTCTTTGGTTCCAAATTTATCTATTTCTTTTGATTACAAAAAGACTTTGTTTTGTGATGCTTGTTATAAGGCAAAACAGATGCGGTTGTCTTTTCCTATCCATTTGAATAAGACTATGCATGCTTTTGAGTTAGTTCACTGTGATATTTGGGGTCCTTACAAAACAAAGTCATTCTCAGGTGCTCATTATTTTTTAACCATAGTGGATGATTACAGTCGAGCGACATGGGTCTTTTTCATGAAATATAAGTCAGAAACCAAGTTATATCTACTGTAATTTTTAATTGGGTTTATGCACAGTTTAATTTGCGTATCAAAATCATAAGGACAGACAATGGCCTGCAATTCACTCATGCTGATTTAATGACTTATTATTTTGATCATGGCATAGAGCATCAATCTAGTGGTACTGACACACCACAGCAAAATGGAATTGTTGAGCGCAAACATAAGCATCTTTTAGAAGTTGCACGAGCATTGCGATTCCAAGCCAAACTTCCTATTTCATTTTGGGGTGAATGTGTTCTTACTGCCGCATACTTGATCAATCGCATGCCGCTTGCTGTACTACAAGATAAAACCCAGTTGACGTTTTACTTGGGAGGACTCCAACATATGATCATTTGAGAAGTTTTGGATGCCTTTGTTATGGGCATGTGAATGGCAAGTCATGTGACAAATTTGCTTCTCGTGCTAAACCAAGTATTTTTGTTGGATATCCTAATGGACAAAAGGGATACAAAATCTATGACCTTGACAATAAAAGGATTTATGTTTCCCGCGATGTTCAATTTTTGGAGGAAATCTTCCCATTCGCCATATCTCTAGACATAGGTAATGTTCACCAAATCAATTTGGATCAAACAAACACATTGGCAATGTTCAATACCCCTGACCTTGAGCCTAGCGCACTGCCTACAAGAGCTCATCAATCTAATAGTCCAACTATAGTCGTATCCCATACAGATGAGCCCATGTCACCAACCACTGAGCACAGATCTTTTACAGTTCACCATAGGTCTCCTCCATCTGCTAGTAATGTTCCCGAGTCTATTGGGTCTGATTTGTCAACAGTCAAGACACCATCTCTTGACCCCATTGATTCTAGCATGATCAATGAGATTGGTAATATTGTTCCAACAGCCTCAATTGTTTCTGGCAAACGACAACGGCAAATTTCTCGCTCCTTATCCGGTCATGATTATACGCTGCCCCCCTCTCTTGCTCCTCCAAGCATCACGCAGCCCTCTGCATCTCCTTCGGCCAACTCGACGGTACATCCTTTATCTCATTCTATTTCCTATTCTAAGTTTTCACATGCTCACACTGCCTTCTTAGTGACCATCTCATCCATCGATGAGCCGAAATCATTTTTTCAAGCAGTCAAACATACACATTGGAAAGATGCCATGGCCAAGGAAATTTCTGCTTTAGAGGCAAATCATACTTGGACTTTGCAACCCTTACCTCCTGGTAAACGGGCTATTGATTCCAAATGGGTTTACAAAGTCAAATACCATCCAGATGGTAGCATTGAACGCTACAAGGCGTGCCTCGTTGCCAAAGGCTACACTCAAATCGAAGGTGTAGATTTTCATGAGACTTTTGCCCCAATCGCCAAATTAGTCACTGTCCGATATTTATTGGCAATTGCTTCGATTAAACATTGGGAATTACACCAACTTGATGTGAATAATGCCTTCTTGCATGGTGACTTGGCAGAAGAAGTTTATATGAAAATCCCACAGGGGTTTGAAAAAATGGGGGAGCACCGAGTTTGTCGATTACAGAAATCCCTTTATGGCATTCGTCAAGCATCCCGAAATTGGTATCACAAATTCACTGATTCTTTTCTTGCTATTGGTTTTCAGCAGTCTAATGCGGATCACTCTCTTTTTTTCTCTTCGGGTCCTACGGGATATTTTATTGCTGTTCTTATCTATGTTGATGATGTTATAGTCACGGGAACAGACTCTGCTCGTATTTCTAAGCTAAAATGCTACTTAGATACTAAATTTCACATCAAAGACCTTGGCAAACTCAAGTATTTTCTTGGAATAGAGGTAGCACATTCCGCCGAAGGGATCTCATTAAGCCAACACAAATATGTTCTTGACATTTTAGCCGAGAGTGGTCTTATAGGTTGCAAGTCGGTTTCCTTTCCCATGGATCAACAGAACAAGCTTTCATTGGATTCTGGCGAGATTTGCACTGATCCCGAGCATTACCGTAGCTTGATAGGTCGATTACTTTATCTCACTATCACTCGTCCAGACATCAGCTATGCAGTCCATATCCTTAGCCAGTTTATGCATGCCCCACGACAACCACACATGGATGCTGCTTATAGGGTATTACATTATCTTAAGGGAAACCCAGGACAAGGTATTTTGCTTCCTTCAAATAGTTCTTTGTCTTTGCGAGCTTATTGTGATGCAGATTGGGCAGGATGTCCAATGACTCGTAGATCAACTACTGGTTATATTATCTTTCTTGGACATTCTCCTATTTCATGGCGATCCAAGAAACAATCAGTGGTTTCCCATTCTTATGCCGAGGCTGAATATCGCGCCATGGCACTACCACTAGTGAGGTCATTTGGCTTCTACGACTTTTACAAGACCTTCAAGTGACATACACTTCACCGATTCCGTTGTTTTGTGACAATTAGGCTGCCATTCACATTGCAGCTAACCCGGTATTCCATGAGCGAACAAAGCACATTGAAATAGATTGTCATTTTATGCGGCAACATATTCAATCACGAACTATTGTCACTCGACCCATCTCTTCACAGCAACAATTGGCTGACATATTTACTAAAGCACTTGGACGCAATCGATTTCATGAATTATTGATCAAGTTGGGCATTTCCATGCTTCATGCTCCAACTTGAGGGAGAGTATTGCGAGATATATTTTATTGCTATCTTTAGTTTATTGTCATTTGTAAACTTACACAATTATAGGGATTGTTACCATTGTTAGTAGGATTGGATTTGATTTGATTTGATTGTAATCAGTAGGATTTAGACAGATACGCAAGTTGTATATATGAAGTTTGTACTGAAGTTTCAAAGTAAGTAAAACAAAATATTCAGTTTTTTCATAAGCAGCTTCGATAAATGATAGCACATGAAAATGATACGAATGAAAATAAATATTGTTAGGTTATATAAAATGAAACACGAAACTCTCAATACAATTTTCTTATTATAATTTCTTCTATATCAAACACAAATGTGAAGTCATTCAGATGACACTACATATAAATTTGATATTTAAGCAAACAAATTAGATGGATGTATGAAATAATTCATGTTATAATAAATTGAAGAGGAAAGCCCCTAATAAAAATTCAACTTCAATCAATCTAGCTAATTTGAAACTATTGACCCTAATTTATAAGGTTTAAGCAGGTTGCGCAATTAATATTGGTCCGTTGTTAATGAGATAATACATTACATGCAATTGCTTCCACCTTTCATGTATTGGTTTACTTTCTAGCTATCGACCTGAAATCAAGTAGAAAATAATAAATTGAGTAAAGAAACTTTGAACTCTCGGGTCAAGCAAATTAAATAATGGAGGTGGCGGTCAACTGATAGGACAAGCAAGAAAAGAAAATTGTTATTCATAGGATGACCGTATAGTCCACTGACTCGGTGTTGCCATTCCAGGATCCAGCTATCAAGCAGAAGGAAATCAATATATATGAAATTATATTTTATTTATCTAAAACTTGACTAAGTATTTGTATATATTCTTTTCATGTTCTTCTTCTACTTGTCCTGTTTAACTGTTTTATCTTAAAAAATGTTGCCTTCCCGAAAAAAGAGATTGGTACATAAGCTTTTTTAGTAAGGGAAGGCAGAACGACTTATATATATCTAAAGTTTGACAAAACAATAAGTTAGTATTTAAAAGGTTTTAAAATGGTAAATAGGTATCTTTCGTTATGTTCTATTAGTGATTTTCGTTTGATAATAGTGAAAAGACTAAAATGCCCTTGAAAGTTTGATATTTTAGTTTTTTATAAATTTAAAAATTTATAAAAAACCCTCTAGGTTTGCTAATTTGACTAAATACCCCAATATATAAAAATTTTATAAAATAACAAAAACACCCACATCACCCACGCAGAGCGCATTCCAGGCCACCACCACGAACTCGTCGAAAAATATGCTACGCACACGCACTCGAATACGTGTCGTAATGCGCCGATCCGCCTCCACGGATCCGCTTGGAAAATGCCAGATTGGACGCTGCACGCTACGTGCATCCGACTAGTCGTGCGTGAACGCACTTTTTCAGCCTGATCGGCCTCGACTGGCACGATCGCCGGATCGCCGAGATCGGCTTTTTCGCGCATCGGGCATGGATCTTGCCGAAAAATGCCAAATCTACACGTTACGACACAGATCCGACGGGTCTGTGTCGTAACGCAATTTTTCGGCCAGATTATGACGGTGGTGGCCGGAATTTGGCACTGCCGGTGGCGGGGGTGTTTTTGTTATTTTATAAATTTTTTATATATTGGGGTATTTAGTCAAATTAGCAAACCTAGGGGGTTTTTTAAAAATTTTTAAATTTATAAAAAACTAAAATATCAAACTTTCAAGGGCATTTTAGTCTTTTCACTATTATTAAATGAAAATCACTAACAGAACATGACGGAAGGTATCTATTTATCGTTTCAAAACCTTTTGGATACCAACTTATTGTTTCGGCAAACCTTGGGTATGCGTAAGTCGTTCGGCCGTAAGGGAATTATCTACTTGAAATTTAAGATTATGCCACACGGAATATGATACACTAATAATTTGTTATCAAGTTTACCAAGTTGCAAAGTCTAAATTAATTACTCCTAAAATCTAAATTAATAAGGAAAGTTAAGCTATCTTATTTAGTTTTAAGGTGGTCTAATGTGAGCTCGAGAGATACTTTTTATTGGAAAAAATATCAGCATGCTCAAAGAAAACAAATGAAAGCTTAGATATATTGAATCATCTAATGTAAAGTAACAATAAATAGTGACCATATAAAATTTAAATATGAGTAAATGAAAGTGCATAATTGAATATTTTACATGGAATACTGTCATCATGAGAAATTATTTAAAAAAAAAAAAAAAAAAAGCTATGTAGTACATGAATTGACAATTTATGAGTATAAATTTATCGGTCTTCATTTATTTTAAGTTTATATCTAAATTTTTACATGTTAAATTATAATATATTAATTGCCATGTTGATGACTAAATTAATACAACAATAAAAAGATACGATGAATTAATAAACAAACAGTTTCGCATCACTTATGCTATAGATTTGGAAATAATAATTTATTGATTACAGTATCAATTTTCGTCACGTAATATAATTAGACTACTAATCACTTTATTTTATCTTTTATATTTAATTAGTAAAAATATTTTCACATGGTTATTTATGATACAAATTTTGGATTCTTATTTCATAAGAATTAGATTATTGAATTGATTGAATGCCACAAATTTACTGACAGGACCCATCCCAACCCTCCCTATTCTGTAGGGTCCTAACGCTATCATAAGACTCACGTGACCGAGATTTGTCGTGGGTAAGGCTGAAAAACTGTTTTATAACTAAACTATTATATAACTTTTTCTTTTTCTTTTCATATCACACACACACACGCACATACTATATATATATATATATATATATATATATATATATATATACTGCAAATCTGAAAATATAAGGTATCAGATCTCACACACTACAACAAAACATGAGACAATCACAAATGCAGATCATGGGTCTTGCAGCAAAAGACAAATATATACAATGTTACACACAAAATGAAATGATCTTGCATAGGCCCAACCTCGAGCGGAAAACTTTATGATATAAAAAAATAAGTACTTTTGCTTCTTTGAAAACAATGTCTCCGTAATTATGTTACAATTATTGAATTATTTCTTATAAACTGATATTAATAAATTAATAATTGTTTTACTATTGTAAAACTGAGAATTGATTCTGATACTATAAAATTATTAACTGATAGTGATGATCTCACCATAACTAGTACCTATATGTCATATATAGTAGCCGTTCCATAGATAGGTAAAGTAGGAAAAAATATATCATACCCGGCAAGCTCTAATATCGCACGAGTAGAGTAACTAAATCTGTAGTATGCATGCGTTGAGCCAAAAACGTAATTTATAAATCCGTAAGCTATAATTTGATCTTTAGGAGATGGGTACTTCGTATGGTGGTTTGAAAACCCCTACTACTTTTATGCTTAATCTAATACTGCCTTATTCATAAAAACGTATACCTTTTTTCAGTTTTCACTATAAAAAAAGATATTTAATGGTCATGAATATCTTATGCTATGTATAGGGGGTGAAAGTGCAAGTTTCACAAATATTTCTCAGAAAAAAATTTTCCAGTACATTTTTTCATTTCTCTCTCACACGGTCACACCTTCCTCCTGCTACCTAATTAATGCAAAACTAATTTCTGCTACCTAATTAATGCAAAGCCAATTTCTGCTTTACAAGGCAAGAAATTTTAAAGCTGTAACTTTTATATTCAAGAAAGTCAAAAACTTATCCTACAATTTTTCTTAAACCCCATATGTTCTTAAACTTCCAAAAACATCTTAACTTTATAAGATTTTCCATTGAGCCATAACATTTGAGTCTTGACTATACCTTATTATATAAATTATTTACATTTCTCTATCAAACTACTTGACTGATAAAATCAAAACTCATTCCACCAGTGTAAATCAATCAATTCAAGCAAATATTTACTCTAAACATAATTTGTAAAATATTTGAATGCTAACTAAAAATTGAAATACCATTAGAAAATAAAACTTTTACTATAAAAATATTTAGATTTTACCTACTCACAAATTTTAAGCTCAACCCAAGGTGGTATAGAACTTCTCTAAGGTCTTTCCACTTCTTCTCCTATTTAGCCAAAATTAGAAAATATACTTAGAATCCTCACAATAAAGAGACGAAGAAAATGAATTAAGTAAGACTGTTAACGCTAATGTTAACCAAAATATGAGAAATTGCAATATCACCCTTAACTCTCTCTCCCTCGGCCAACCCCGTTTTCCACTACTTTCTCCTTTCTTCCTTCTTTTTCTTCTATCTCTTTTCTTCTTTCACACTTTTCTCTAGGATGAAGTAACGATGTTTTACTTATAATTAAGTTATATAAACAGATAAATATTATATAAAATTTATATAAAATAATTAAAATAATTATTTTATTTTTTATTTATTTATATAACTTAATTATAAGTATATTATTGCTCCCACCGAAAATGCTTGTTCAACACAAATTGGGATGAAGCCAAATATGGAAGGTTTTTAGAGAAAAGGCGGAAAAAAATTGAGTTGACTCTGAACTCATGGAGGAAAAAGTTTCACTCATTTAATGGCAAGGCTCCCCATACCTCCAAATGTACACGCCATCTCTCCTTGTTGGCCTTAACTCATTTAAAGCACATGTCTCACAAAATTTCGTTTTGCAACCTAATATCTCAGATAATGAGGTAAAACTAACACTAACACCTCATTATCTTATTACAGGATGATCCCAATATTTGTCATATTTTCACACAATCCAATGATGATATCAAATCTTTCCAATTATAACCCTAGCCTTTCACCTCTTGTATCAATGTCACAACTCACAATGATTACTTTGGCCAACTTTTGATAAGTCCCTTAACCAAAGGATAATTCACTGTCCACCCTTATCATGGACAACTTTCATATTATAATAATATAAATTCATTATTCAATGCTTCTAAGTTTTGAGAAGAATTCAGCAGAGTCATCATGGAAAGCCTGTACCACATTAGGGAACGCCCGTTCCTTTATCCAGGTAAGCCGTTCCATACAGAATGACCCCGTTTCCCAAAGCGGTTTCATGTTTTGCATCACTCGTTATATCATTTTCATTATATCATAATGTGGCATATTTTACGTTTACACAAATTTTTAATTATTTTAAAATTTTAATATTATAATAAAATAATTATTAATAAAATGATGATGGTGTAATAAAAATGATATAATAAGTGTTATAAATATAGCACTACTCTCTAAGTAAAACTCCAAACAAACGGTTCCATATGGAACAATGCCATTTTTGTGCCCGTTCCATATTCTAAAAAATCAGAGACTTTAGAGCAAACTACTCCAACACGGAATGACCCCGTTCCTATACCCATTTTATCTTCTAGAAAACTCTAGACAATCTGAAACACTCATCCTACATGAAAGAATGATTGTTCCTTCAAGTTGTTAAGTAGTATTTTATTAACTTGTTGACACTATTATTTTTTGCATACTTAATATCCTTTTTATATACAAGCATATAAGAAATTAGCCGGATTACAAATACGAAACTTATTAAACTGATACGGCGTCTCAAATTCGGCAGCTACGTATGACGGTATGAGAATGTGAAGGTTGGATAGGTTTAAAAACGTGGTAACTTGTACATATGGTTGCCTTAATTATTGTCAAAGAAAGAATAGCTGCTTCTTTAATTATAGCCTATAAATATCACACTTAGGCTCATTTATTTTCGCCATACTACCTGTACCATCCCATCCTAGTTTTATTATTATTATTGTTCTCTCAGCAGTCCTCAAGGACAAGTTCATCTTTTCAGAAATTGGCATGGATTCTCCCATCAATGTCCCTAGATGGACACCAAGTCCAACAAGAACATTACTCCCAAAAGAGCCTGTAACAAGGCCAAGAGAAGATGACTTTGAGATGCAAAGTGTTGCTTCTTCAGAAGAAAACTTTTCTGATCCTTCTGGCGTGGACAAAAATTTCCCATTTAGCACTGGCTTTTCCACTGCTACTCCTAAACATCGTTCGGATAGATCTGAAGCACCCACTCCCAGGATCGAGATGGAACAAGCTGTATCACCAAAGAGAGAAAAAAAAATTCTGGTTTGTTATAATGGTGATTACACTGCATCTTCACAAGGAAATAATGGTATTTACTTGACATGGAAGGACCTTTCAGTTACGGTTTCAAGTGGGAAAAATGGCAGCCGTGCGATTTTGCAGAAGCTTACTGGGTATGCTGAGCCTGGAAAAGTACTTGCTATCATGGGTCCTTCGGGTTGCGGGAAGTCAACTCTTTTGGATACTTTAGCAGGTATTGGAATTATGTTTGTGCTAAAAAATTAATTAACTTTGAACTGAACGCAATGTTTTCACAGCTTAAAATCTTTGTTCATATAGCATAAATGTCTTTGGAAATGCTAGCGGTAATGGCCGAGTTATAGTACAATTGTCTGTTTATACGATCACTGGTTTCCTTATATATATATACACACACACACGTTTCAGTTTTGGTGATTTAATAAATAAATGATATGTTTTTTTTTCCTATTTAAGAGTTAGAGTATCTGGTAATTAAAGATAAAAATTTGCTCTAAGAAAGAAAATTTAAATAAAAAAAGAGAGAATATATAATTAAATTCATATTTTTTATGTGATTCTGTAGCTCATCGGAGGTAAAAATTATAGATAACGAAGTTCATCTGTTAGGCAACTGTTGTATGAATAATCTCTTTCTAAATATACTATTCATGAATGTGAATATACGTTATATGAATACTTATACTTGACGAGTTTTGTACATGTTACGCCATTACTATAGCTACTATTACATTTGTTATTTTTATTAATTAAATCTGTCAGTCAGAGTTTCGTATTGAGACGTAACTTCAATGAAGGGGGTTTTGGCTGTGTTGACCTTCCGGGTTTTCTAACACCCTGAAATGTTGCTCCTTTAATATGTATCTGAATCCTACTTAATCTGTCTTGTATATTTAAATGCTTTCATGTCATTCAGCGTTTATATGCCTTGTCCAGTCTAGCATGCTGTTAAAAAACATAAATAAATCAGCGAAGTTTAGACTTTTTCAGTAACTAGAGTTTCCTCTATAATTTTATTATCTTTGTTTCTGATGTGATGTGATATAATATCAATAGGTCTCTACTTTAACGTGGATTTTTATTTTTTTGATGACGACCCGTTCATTGTATAACTTAAAGCCATTGATATCTCATTGCAGGAAGACTAAATTCAAACACACAGCAGACTGGAGAAATCTTAATCAATGGTCGCAAAGAGAGACTTGCCTTTGGAACTTCGGTGAGGAGATATTCTCTTACATTTTGACTTTAATATTGAAACGCTTCGGCTGAAATCATCCAACTCTTTACCTCTATAATTCTGCTTGAAGGTTGCGAAGGTCTCAAATGAAACTATCACAACTAAAAAGTGACCTTTCTTGACAATTTTCTCTTTAACAGTCCATTGCATCCATGTGTCAAGAAAATGGAAAGATACTATATTGCTTGACTTCAGATATTCAGCCTTTATGTTAAATAAAGAAGTTCTATAGCTAAATGAATTAGATTTGTTGAAATAACTTTTGTGGCTAAGATGTAATTTTAAAGTTAATACTAAAATAATAAATAGTTGTGAAGGTGATTTCCTTTGAACTTGCTTTTTTAACTCAACAATATTGGCTTTTCTGACTGACAATATTAGGCCTATGTGACTCAAGATGATACTCTAATGACAACATTAACGGTAAAGGAAGCTGTATACTATTCAGCACAGTTGCAACTTCCGGATTCCATGCCCAAATCCGAGAAGAAGGAAAGAGCTGAAATGACAATTAGGGAAATGGGTTTGCAAGATGCAATGGACACCAGAATAGGAGGGTGGAGCCAAAAAGGCCTTAGTGGTGGCCAAAAGAGAAGAGTTAGCATTTGCATTGAAATCTTAACCCGCCCAAAGCTTCTGTTCCTTGATGAGTCAACTAGTGGACTAGATAGTGCAGCATCTTACCATGTCATGAAACGCATCGTTATGCTTTCTCGCCAGGACGGAAGAACTGTTATTGCATCAATTCATCAACCTAGCAGTGAAGTTTTTGAGCTCTTCCACAATCTCTGCCTTCTTTCCTCTGGAAGGACTGTTTATTTTGGTCCTGTTGCAAAGGCAGAACAGGTATAAATACTTTTCAGGATGCGATAGAACAAATAACATGATCTATTGCTTTAATGAAAAATTGATACAATTGATGAATTTTGTACATTCTTGCTTCAGTTCTTTGCTTCAAGTGGCTTCCCTTGCCCAAGTTTCAGAAATCCGTCTGACCATTACTTAAGAACCATCAATAAAGACTTTGAAGAAGTAAGTGACCTTCTAACACTAATCCCATCTCCTTTACAAAATATTTATTTGTAATGGAAATTTATGTAAATTAAAATATTGAACAAATGATTATGGACAATAGGACATTGAACAAGGACTTGGTAGAACTAGTACCGAAGAAGTCATTAACATTCTAGTCAACTCATACAAATCATCCGAGACCTGCCAGGAAGTTCAACACCGAGTTTCACAGATATGCAACCAGGTAAATAAGTTTAGCTAATTTAAACGAATTGTTTTCACCTCCATATCCAAAAAACTTTTTGCAGTAAGTTTTCTCTTGTTCTATAGAAAGGAGGAAGTCTGGAGAAGAAAGGAAGCCAAGCAAGTTTCATTACCCAGAGCCTTGTTCTTACAAGGAGATCCTTTGTGAACATGTATCGCGACTTAGGCTATTATTGGCTTCGCCTCGCAATCTACATCGCCTTATGTTTATGTGTAGGGACTATCTACTATGACATTGGAGACACTTATGGCTCAATTCAGGTACCTTGATGAATACACAATTAACAGTACTTTTCTGTACTATTCTAACATATATCCTGATCCAGTGTTCTATCTATGACTTTTGACTTCAGGCTAGAGGTTCAATGCTTATGTTTGTTGCAGCATTTTTGACTTTCATGGCTATTTGTGGATTCCCTTCTTTTGTAGAGGACATGAAGGTTGATGTGTTTCATTAATTTATTTCCAATGATTTTAAAAGAGAAATGTCAGTCTTACAAAGATGCATACAAAGAGAGGCATACAAAGACAAATCCTACCTTTAATCTTCATGATTGTCTTTCTCTCTCTCTTTTTCCCTTTTTTCAAGGGTTGGTTTTACCTTTGTATGCTTCTCTTTGTATGCATCTTTGTAAGGGTAGCATTCCTCGATTTTAAAAACACCGTGAATGAACATGTTAACTAATTAATAGTTCTTTTTGAAATTGTTTTTATGTTGTCACAGATATTTGGGCGAGAAAGGTTAAATGGTCACTATGGAGTTGGAGCATTTGTTGTTGGAAATTCATTTTCGTCCATTCCTTACTTGCTTCTTATATCTTTGATACCTGGAGCAATAGCTTATTATCTTGTTGGCCTTCAAAACGAGTTTGATCATTTCGCCTACTTCGCTTTGGTGCTTTTCGTGTGCATGTTGCTAGTTGAGAGCTTGATGATGACTGTTGCGAGCATAGTACCAGATTTCCTCATGGGAATCATAACCGGCGCTGGAATTCAAGGGGTGATGATGTTGAATGGAGGATTTTTTAGATTGCCAGATGACCTTCCAAAACCATTTTGGAAATATCCAATGTACTATATTGCATTCCATAAGTACGCAAATCAAGGATTTTACAAAAACGAGTTTGAAGGATTAACGTTCCCCAACAATCAAGCAGGAGGGCCTCCAACCATCACTGGTGAAGAAATATTGAAAAATATCTGGCAAGTTGAGACGGGCTACTCCAAATGGGCTGATCTTGCTATCTTGTTTGGAATGGTGGTTGTTTATCGTCTTTTATTTTTGACAATCATCAAAACTGCGGAGAAGGTTAAGCCCGTTATCAAAGCTCTAATGGCTCCTAAACCATCGAATCAGATTTGGGAGAATCCCTCTTGTCAAAAGATCTTAGTTTGCATGAGGCAAAACTACTATGCATTAATTATCAGTTACATTATAATGAAATGGAAATCTTGCTTTTCTTTTGGATTAAAAATATATAGCTCTTTTCCTGTACATTAGGATTGTGAATTCGTGCATTGAATATATATGAAAGCATATATAATTTGAAATCCGAATTTCTAGTAACCGGAATTTTCCTAATGCTGAAGACTATTGTGACACGTTATACTTTTATATTCTCTGATCATAAAATTGATTTATTAATTTATTGTATTGACTTTTAAAGACTGTAAATCACAACTTTATATTCATATAAATCTGAAAAATATTTTGTTATTGTTTGACGGAGATAATTATACAGAATATATCGACATGAAATATTTCATCTCAGAATTAGGGGAATGTAAAACTCAACCGGACTTAATTTCGGGTTTGAGAAATTAGACCTCAAATCAACCCAAAATTACCAGTAACCTGATCTGGATCCAACAAGATCAGGTCGGGTCAAGTTGATGAGGTGAAATCTAACTGGACCCAATTGTTTCGGCTGAAACACAACCCCCACCAAAATTCTTTTTAAGCCCTATTATTAGCTTTTTAAGACTTAAAAGTACACAAAATTACCAAAATGGTCTTCCATATCAAAACCCTTCTAACAAGTTTTTCCAATATTAAACTTTGAAACATCCTGCCATTATAAGATCAAATCTCTTTATTTGATTTAATTTAATTCCTTCAATTATTGGATGAGTTGTGTAAACTTTTTAGAATTTTTAATAAACTCTTCCAAATCCTTTTGCCACTGTTTTCGTCTACCTCGTCTGTAACTTTTGGTTGAAGTAAAATGTACACTTGAACTTATTTTCTTATTTCATTACATGTATAATGAATAATTTTACGTTAAATTACTTGGTTTAGCACAACAACCCTTACATTTATCTGAAGAATATTTATCTTTAAGAAATCTTAGTGTTTATGATTTCAACAACCCACATTTTATTTTTAGAAGATATTACTTCTAAGTTTACACCATTAAAATATTTTAACATATGCAAAAGTCTTTATAAACTCCACATACTTTCATTTATATTTTAAATTGTTTTGAATATTAAAAAACAAAAATCTATCCACATGTGTTTTTTCTTCCAAGATTGTAAGAAAAATTAATAAGAAATTTGAATGCATCACACTAACTTATAAATTTTGGAGAAGTGTAAAAGAAGAAAAAATAAAGAAAAATTAATTTAATCTCAATTACACTTACATGATCTTGATCAAACTATTGCCATTGCATAAATTTCGTCTTCATTGTTTCAAAGTAGAATTAGGTTTCATTGCAGTAGGGTTTATGATTGAAAGAGGAAATTAAATTTTTAGATATTTATAACTCTTTTATGTCTTATTTAGAAATTTTAATGAGAGATAAAATTATAATCATAAATTTAATTATAATTATTAATTAGGGTCTAAAGAGATAAAATACAGTGGGCCAATTGCATCATTTTTAATTTTTAACTAATTTTTTGGGCTTGCAAAGAGTTTGTGCAGGGCTTAAATAACACCACTATTAAAGCAATCCAATTTTAATTAAATAGTTTTGAGTTGTTGGACCTAAAATGTTTGGACAACTCAAATCTATTTAAGAGCATAAGTTTTATTTTCCCTTAAGAGCATGACTTTAACATAATTAAAAGATTTCATTTTATATAATCCTTTATGTAGTGAGGAGGAGATTGCCTTGGATTAAGTTTCCTCTTTGGTGTAGGAGTCCTCATATGGTAGGGGATAAGCTTGATAAGGATATCTCTTATTTAGAAGATAATCCAAGATATATTTTATCACCATCTTTCCCTTGATCTTAATCCTTGAATATGATATACAGTATAACCTCTATAAATTAATAACCATGGACCATATAAGTTTTAATAATTAAAAGAGGTATTAATTAATCGATAAATTAATAATTTATTAATTTATAGAGATTCAATTCGACGAACATACATTTAATCAATTAAAAATTCATTGTATTTTATCAATCTAATCAATTGCATATGAAGTAATCCACTAAATATACATTAAAGCATTAATTTAAATTCATTGTACTTATGTACTTAATTAAATAATATTCATTGTATATAATAATTTCATCGTACTTAATTAAATAATATATTTTGTATATAATTGCATTAATTTAATTAAATGTATTCAACAAAAAGATATGCATGCATAATTTAATTGAATTAAATGTATTCGTTGTATTTAATATCTTTAATTGTATTAAATGAAAAAACAAGTAACAATAAGGTCATATTTTAATAAAATATCATAGTCAATTAACAAAGTATTTATTTATGATATGAATTTTACCGTGATACAAGATTTTCCAAAAAAAAAATCATTTTATTAATTTATTGAGTATTAATTTATAGAGTTTATACAATATCCCATTATAATAATATATTATAAGGGTACGGAATATATACAGCAAAATGATTTTCATATACATGAAATATGAATTGGTGTGGCTTTTTTCACAAACTACTGTTTGATTTTTCCATTTTTACAGGCGCGTGCCAAGTTTGGGCTTTTTCATACTTTTGAAATTAACATTGGCCACCCGTATAGCTGACTTTGTCTTAAAAAAAGTTACTGGTAAATGATTATTGTACTACTTGACACATTTGAAATTTAAAAAGATGGTGGGTGAACGATTAAATGACAATAATACCTACATGAATAGAGAAAAATACTATTTACTTATATGTAAACCAAAATTAAAACAATAAAACTCTAAAATAATAGATTATATAGAAAAAAAAAAATTATAAAGACCTTACCTTACACAGCCACCACTTCCTTTTCCCCACACTCTGACACAGTGCCGCATCTCCCCTTAGACTTGGGGAGGCCTGGGCTGCCCCAAAATTTTTAAAAATTTTGGAATTTTAATGTAATTAATTATATTTCTAGGTAAAAAGTTTCCGTACTTTGGCCTTCAAATTTTGTTTCAATTTGTCCCTCAAGATTTTGGGTATTTCATTAGATCATCAAATGAAATTTATGAAATAATTCTTATTATTAAAAGGGACAAACTATTAAATTATTACTTATTTATTTCACCACTTTAAGGGGTTTTTATCACGTACCCCCTTGACCTTGAGACAATAGGAAGTATCATGGTTTTCCAAAAGTATTCTAGACCTCCCTAGATTATCATTTACCCCCCAATGAGATCATCATTTATCCCCCCAAAAAGTATCAAAAGCCCCCTGACATGTAAGGCAAATGAAAATTTAATTTCTCAATTATTATATTTTCTTTGTTTGTCTCTGTTTCTTTGCCAATTCAATAATCCCTTTCTTTTAATTTTAGTCATGGTTATTGAATTCTAAATTTGTAAACTTATAAAAAAATTGAAAAAAACCTGTAAAATAAAACAAAAAGGGTTTGAATTATATAATTTTAAAAAATAAATCTAATAAAATTAAGAAAAGGAAAAATAGGAAAAAAAAAAATAATAGAAGAAAACCCGTCTAAATCTAAATTTAATAAAATAAAATAAATGAAAAAACACCCCCGGGGCCCGCGGCCCATTTTTGAACATCAAGTCACCTTTCCCTTCCCACGTGGCAACCACCTATTTGTCGCCCACCATCACCAAAGCTCTCCCTCGGCCTCCCCTTCCCACCATTCAATTAATACAAATTATTAGGGAAGAAATAATGAATGATTTAAAATAAAAGTCACATTAGGCATATAAATTGTATTAGAAGTAAAAATAAAATTCCTATTAGGATATGAGTTGAGTCCTATTAGGCATAGTATTTCATGTATTATCTATAAAATGGTGTTAAATCCTAGAGATAGGCAATGAAAACCAAGGCTATAATTAGAGAGTGGGAATCACCAAAGAGAGTTTAATTGAGGAGCCAATTTGTGAGGCATGTAAGATACTATTGTAATTTTTTTTCTTCTTCATAGGAAAATTCTATAGCAGCAAAATGGACTTACCTCCCATATGGAGAGTGAATCATTACAAATCTTGTGTTTGTGTGTGTCATTTGTTTGCTTTCATATGGATTCAAATTTTGCTAGCATATGATTAAATCCTATAGCAACTTGTGGAGCCAAATTCAAGTCAAATTAGTATTCCATTGGGACATGGATTTTTCTAATATGTTTCTTAGTAAAATTGTTATCTTTTTAATACAGTTAAAATAAATTGTATTAGAAATTAAAATAAAAGTTTTATTAGGATAGGAGTTATGAGTCCTATTAGGCATAATATCTAATGTATTATCTATAAAAAGAAGTTAAATCCTAGAGATAGGCAATAGAATACCACAATTCAAGAGTAAAAGTCACAAAAGAGAGGTTTATGAGAGGGTCAATTTGTGAGGCTTGTAAGATACTCTTGTAATTTTTCTTTTTCTTTATAGTGATATTTCATAACAGTAGAAAATAGATGTAGCTCTCATATGGAGAGAAAACCAACATAAATGCTTGTGTGTGTGGTTGATTATAGTCCTTTGTTGCTTTATTTTTCTTTCATAGGAATTCAAATTTTGCTTGTATTTGATAAAATCCCACAACAACTGGTATCAAAGTCTGGGATCGAGGAAGAAAGCGATGGCTGGAGAAGAAGAAGGATATGCACTTGAGATCAACAAGTTTGATGGAACATATTATGCATTTTGAAAGATGCAAATTGAAGGTCATCTTTATGGCAGAAAATTACATCTACTTCTCTTGGGAAAGAAACCTGAAAAAAATGTGAGATGAAGACTAGGAACTCCTTGGTAAACAAGTATTAGGAGTCAATCGATTGACATTGACCAAGAATATGACAAGTAATGTGGCAAAGGAAACAACCACATCAAGGTTGATGCAGATCTTGTCTGATATGTATGAGAAGCCTTTTGCAAATAATAAGGTACATCTTATGAAAAAATTATTTAACCAGTAGATGAGGGAAGGCACTTCCATGATAGAGCATATGAATGAGTTTTATACGAGATCATTAATCATTTGTTGTCTATTAAAATTGATTTTGATGATAAAGTTTGTGCCTTAATTCTTATGGCCTCTTTACCAAATAGTTGGGAGCCCATGAGAGCAACAATTAATAATTCAACAGGTATTGCGAAATTAAAAGTCAATGATGTTAGGGATAAAATTTTTGCTAAGGAGATTCATAGGAAAGATTCTGGTGAGACAACACCGAATGCTTTGAATGTTGAAACAAGTGATAAAGGCTACGATAGAAATTCAAATCGAGGCAAAGGTAGATCAAAATCAAGGAATGGAAGATGAAATTCTAAGTTTGGGAAAAAGATAGAGTATTCGAATTGTGGCCAGAAAGAACTTATACAAAGGAATTGCAAAACACCAAAGAAAAAGGAGAACAACAGTAACGACGTCATCAATTTGTAACTAAAGAGGTACAAAACGCTTTACGTTTATCTATTTAATCTTGGGTTTTAGATTTAGGAGCTTCATTCCATATCACTACACACTATGAAACTCTAGAGAATTATGTGGCTGGAAATCATGGAAATGTATACTTGGCAAATGGAAAGCCTTTGTTTATTGTAGGTATAGATGATGTTAGGTTGAAGATGGCGAACATATCCATGTGGAAAATCTAGGAAGTAAGGCACATACCAAGATTGATGCATAATCTAATATCAGTAGCGTAGCTTGATGATGAGGGGCATAATGTATTAATGTGTCATTTATGGGTAGACCTAGCAAAACGGGTGGGTGAGCCAAATACGGGTCTATCTAAATGGGCCCAAAATATTGGATTCGTAACTTACCTTATGTGGGTACGGGTGGATCTGCGGGTACCTACATTATTCATTCCAATTTTCAATTCTTACAATTATACCCCTACAATTTTATAGTTTTAATATTTTACAATTACACCCCCACAATCAACTAAATTCAATTAAATTCAGTTACTCCAAATTCAATTAAATTCACCACAAAAGTTCACAACCAACTCAATTTCTCATCAATTTAAGACCAACAAGCATATAGAAAAACAAATACATAAACACTAATACACAAAAACAAATACTAAACACAATAAGTCAATAACACAAATACAAAAACATAACCTAAATTTAACTTGACATTGTTCAATTAAAGATATTCTTGGTCAGCTCATGTTCATTCCAAATTGGGGATGATAGTAGAGTCTCTTGATTCTGCAATCCCTAGATTAGTTAATGGCACATGGAGATAATCATTTACAATTATCAATTGTAAATATTAATAAATGTAAATAATAAAACATAAGAAATATTATGTTAACATGTTACCTTTATTTTCATATCCATATAGCCAAGTCTGATTGCATATCAAAGATTCTGCAATTTTCTAGTTGAAGTGGGCTTCGAAATTTGTTGAGCACTTTGCTGTCAATACTAAAAGCGGACTCCGAAGCAACAAATATTATTGGTATACTCATAAATCACGAGCCATCATGGCAAGTATCAGATAACGATCACAATTGCTCTTCTAATGCTTGAGGATATCAATATTCTGATATTTGATGCGATCAAACCTTGTCTCTTCCAAATAAAGATCCAATTTAGATTTCTTAGTGGTAATAAATTCACTCTCATAGTTGTCAAAATCCTGCACCATTTAAATAGTTAAGTATCAAAAGTTAAAATTAAACAATAAACAATACTTTATTAATCATAAGAATATGAAAAAGTATAATGGCTTACACAAGTATGATCTATACACCTACTAAGAGTAAGACCACTCGCATGAGAAACAATTGAATGTGCGATGGGAACTCCTTTTGGAACATTGAACCTCGTAAGCTTGAAAAAGCTTATGCAAGTTATGCTTAAAAACCTCCATCTTTTGTTGGGCAATAGTTAAATCATAAACCTTTTTGTAACCATACTCCACAAATTAAAACTTTAGACATGGGTCAAGAATAGTTGCAATAGTTAACGCAACACTATAAGAATCCTCATATTTTGCAAATTTTGGGACCATTTGTTCCACTGTGCTACTAATAACTTCATCCTCACTCGTCCTCTCTCCATTTAAACACAATCGAATTTCCCACACACATTTAAGGTACAAGTTTTCTGTAAGGTATTTGGAACCTGATAAAAGAGTTGTAACCTCATAAAATGGTTCCAAGAACTTGCATAGCCTCTCCCCCCTATCCCATTCTTCATTTGATGGACAATATTTATAATTGTGATCTATTGTTGATAAAGCTACAAACCCATGATGATATATTAATGCAGTTTCAAGCATTAAAAAAAGTTGAATTCCATCTAGTGGAAACGTCCAATCTCAAACCCATTGAGTTTTCTACACCCATTTGTTCGAAAAGTTTTCCAAACTTGATTCTTCTAGCCTCAGTTCCTTTAATATATTTCACACTTTCTTGAATCTTATTTAAAGCCACACTAATAACTTTTAACCCTTCTTGAATAGTAAGATTCAAGATATGTGTATAACATCACACATGGAAAAAATCACCCCTACATAACAAAGCATTTTGCACACAAAGTTGGTTCTACTTGCACTATGCAAAGTAATAGAGAAAGCTTTCTTTTCATTTCCCCATTCTTGTAAGAAAGCCAAAACTTTATCTACTAAAACAATCCCTGAGTGTGGAGGAGGAATATGGAAAAAGTTGAGTATTTTACTTTGTAACACCCAATTCTCATCTATGTAATGAGCTGTTAAAGAAATATATCCCTCAGATGTAGTAGAAGTTCATACATCATAAGTTAAGCATGTTCTACTAGTAAGTCTCTCTAATTCAAGCTTAGTTTTTTCCTTCACCCTTCCATATACTTTTAAGCAATCCGCCTTAGCGGTGTTCCTAGTATAATGCTTAACTTCCTTACACAAATATGAAAAGACATCCCTGGTTCCTTCATTCTCCACATATGAATACAAATAATTATGTTTAATAATTGATAATGCTATCTTCTCACGAAAAGTTTCTTGACTAATCTTTCTACTTTGTAATTTACGATCATGATCAATCAATAATTGTCTTACATCAGTGTTGCCATGTTTTGGAAAATCTCCTATATGATGCTTCAAATTTTCAGTCCTATAAGTGGAACTACCATATGCATAAGATTTATTGCACCCCTTGCACCTAGCCCTCTCATTCCCATTTTCATCAAAATATGTATCAAAGTAATTCTAAACTTTTGAAGTTTTACATACTTTTAAAACTAGTAGTAATACTAGTATTAGAAGCAAGCAACATTACCTTTGAAGCATCACTACTTTCTCTCACATTAACCATATCCATATCTATAGACCGAGACTCCTCCATGTCAATGCTTAAAACTACCTGAACAAAAGTGAGTTGAATTATTAATTGATTTGAATGAGTTTATATTATACTAGTAGTGAACATAGACAACTTTAGAAGCAAAGCAATCACTATGAAACACTATCAATTCACATATATGACAATATCTACATTCTTGTTTGGACTTTGCCTTCCATTATTGTACTCTTTTCTTCCATTAAAGCACTACATATTTTTCGCATGATAATCATTTTTCATATTAAAATAAAACAAAAAATAGGAATTGACAAGAAGGAATATGCTATAGCATGGCATGCATTCTCAATTTCATCAGGTAAAGCCAGAAACCTCTCATTAATAATACTTCCATTTAAAAAAAAAAAAGTTTGATTTTTGCAGCTTCAACTTTTATAAGTTGCTTTCTTTCTCTAATTCCTATTAGCAAATCATGCTCCTTCCATAGGTCTAGTAATGGCTTTTCCAATTTTCATGACTGGCTAGGAGTAACTTACTAAATTAAGACTTATTATAACAAATCAACAAAAATGGGTATAGTTCTTGTTCTTGTCCACTCCGTTTTGGCTCCCAATTTAACTCAAAAAACAATCCCCACCTCATAACCTAGAAAACCATCATCACTGTCTCTCCAATCTTCATAGCGTCCATTAATTAAGCAAACATCATAAATCAACAACCCACAACCACAACCACTCAAAGACTAAAATTCTGATTTGATTAAATCTGTTTTAGTTAAATTATATATAAAAAAAAACTCTGAAAACAACCCACAGTTTCTCTCACTTTCCCACTAGCTAAACACACACAAATGACCAAAAAAAAAAAAAAAAGTAAACCTCAGTAGAGAAAAGGTAAACACTAAAATACTAAAAAGAAACAAACTTGGATGCTTTTACATGGTTTTTTGTTAAGCGGTTCAAATGCTTTTGCACTTCAAGTTTCTACCTTTCAAAAACCAATCAGCTTCGAAGCAACCACACAAGTTTCATTTATCAATTTCCAGATCAAGATTAAAATAAACACGAGGAAGGAAAGAGAAAGGAATGTGAAGTTTTAATTACTTGAGCAACTGGTGATTGGCGACGAAGAATGAGGAGAAGTGAAAAAGCATCAAAGGTGGAGTGGAGATGGAATTGTGTTTGTAATGTGAGTAAGAGAGAAGGGAAATTCAATTGTGAGGAGTTAGGGATTTTAGCCTAAAACTGGACTTGGGGTTTTTTAAAATTACAAACGGGTACTCGCAGGTGTACTCGGTCTGGCTGTTAACAAAATGGGCAAGGTCGAGTACGGGTCCAAAAAAAGGGCCCCAATTATGCGGACTCATACCCTATATTATTTACTTGGGTACAAATGACCCAGTGGAGTACGTCAGAGGCCTAGGTATGTTAGAACTCGCCTATGTGCCAAGCCCACGGGTTCGAACCTGTTTTGTCAAGTCTGCTTATGGGTGGTGCATGGAAAGTTATTAAGGAAGCCATGATAGTTACTCATGGAAATAAAACTAGAACTCTTTATATGATTTCTGGTAGTGGAGATTCAATTGCAGTCACAGATGCCAATGTTACCTCAAGTTGGTGGTATTGTAGACTTGGGCATATGAGTGTAATATGAATGAAGAGGCCTTCAATCAAAGGGAACTAACTAGAATTGAAGTCAATTGATCATAGTTTAAGTGAAAGTTGAATCTTTGATAAATAGAGAAGGGTGAGTTTTTCCAAAGTAGCAAGGCAACCAAAGTCAAAGAAGTTAGAATTGGTTCATACAAGCGTGTAGAGACCCACTCCCATGTCATCCCTTAAAGGCTCAAAGTACTACATGACATTCATTGATGAAGTGAGAAAAAAGGTATAGGTTTATTTTTTGAAAAAATAAATCTAATGTTTTTGACACTTTAAAAGGTGGAAAGTCATAGTTGAGAATGAGACAAATCTAAGGGTGAAGTGCTTGCGATCTGATAGTAGGGGAAAATGCATTGATGAAAGGTTCAAAAAATATTATGCCAATAATGGGATCAAGATGGAGAATACCATTCCTGCAACTGCTTAACATAATGGTGTGGTTGAAAGGATGAGCTGAACCTTAAATGAGCATGCAAAAAGCATGAGATTGCATGCTGGACTACCATAGATGTTTGGGCTAATGCAATTTACAACACAACCTACTTGCTTAACAGAGGACCCTCAGTACCATTGAATTGCAAGGTCCTAGAAGAGGTTTAAAGTGGTAAAAAGGTAAATTATTATTTCTTAGAAGTGTTTGGTTATGTAACCTATGTTTACATTGACCCCACTTTTAGAACTAAGCTTGATGTAAAGTCTAAAAAATGTTTTTCATTGGTTATAGTGATGCCGAGTTTGTTTATCATTTTTGGGATGATCAAAATTGAAAGATCATAAGAGCAAAGACGTAATCTTTAATGAAGACGTGATGTGCAAGGATAGGCTCAACATGAAGTCAGAAAATCCAAGCACTAAAATGAAGAGGCGAAGGTAATTCCTTTGAAGGACTTTCGAGTGAATGACATGCAAGATAATGACTAGGAAGATCAAGAGAATATAGCTCCAAAAGTTGAACCACAAATGCCCATGTGTTTAAACCTAAAAGATATTCCAAGACTATCAGACCTCCACAAATGTACTCTCCTTTGTTGCATTATATTTTATTGAAAAATATAGCAATGAAAGATGAGATGGATTTGCTATTAACAAATCAAAACTAGCAGTTGACAAAGTTACCATAGGGGAAGAAGACATTACAAAATAAATAGGTTTATCGGGTGAAAAAAGAAAGCATTAATTGCACTGAGATTTTATCTCCAATTATCAAGTTGACTACAATCATAATAGTACTTGGGTTAGCGGGAAAAGAAGACCTTCATCTTGAGCAGTTAGATGTAAAGACAACGTTTCTTCATGGTGACTTGAATGAAAAAAATTTATATACAACAATCACAAGGTTTCAAAGAACAAGGGAATGAGAGATTGATACGCAAACATCAAAAGAACCAATATGAGCTAAAATAGGCACCCAAACAATGGCACAAGAAGTTTGATAGCTTCATGTTTAACAACGGTTTTCTATGACGCCAAGTAGACCATTGCTATTATTTTAAGAGACTTGGTAACTCCTATACCATCTTATTACTAAATGTAGATGACACATTGATTGTAAGGGCTTGTAAACAATAAATAGACAAGCTAAAAAAAGGCAATTGTCTAAGGAGTTTACTAAGGAGGATTTGGGAGTTGCAAAACAAATCCTTGATATGAGGACAAGAAATAGAGCCAAAGGTTTCTTGAAGCCGTCAAAAGAAAATTACGAAAAGAAAATAATCAATAGGTTCAACATGGAAGGAGCAAAGCTAAGAAGTAACCTTTTGACTAATCACTTTAAACTATCCAAAGATTAGTCACCTACAGCAGATCATGAGCGAGACTACATAGTCAAGGTACTTTATGCTTCAATGATTGCCAATCTTATGTATGTCATATTGTGTACGAGGCAATATATAACACATGCAGTAAGAGTAGGGAGTAGGGAGTAGGTTTATGAGAAATCCAGGAAAGCAACATTAGGAAGCAATGAAGTGGATTCTCAAAATTTGAGAGGTACTACAAATTCAGCATTATGCTTTAAGAAGACAAACTTAGAGCTGCAAGATTATGTGAATGTTGATATGGTTGGTGACATTGATAATCTTAATAGTACCACAAGTTATGTCTTTACATTAGGTGGTACAGGGACATAACCTATGGTATAGTAGTTAGTTGGGTTTCAAAGCTGTATAATATTGTTGTCCTCTCTACTATTGAGGCAGAGTATGTTGTTGTGACATATGCTAGCAAGGATTTGATATTATTACAACGATTCCTAAAAGAATTGGGTTTGAGTTATGAGAAGAGCTTTTTCCATTGTGATAGCTAGAGTGCTATTCATTTAGTAAAGAACCTAATCCATCATGCTAGGACAAAACACATAGAGGTTTCATATCATTACATATGCTCAACTTTGGAAAAAGGAGTTATAGCTCTCGAGAATATTCATAGGGTAAAAATCCAATTGATATGTTTACGAAGGTGGTAACTATTGAGAAATTGAAGTTGTCAATAACTTCAGTTGGAAGGAAAGAGGAGTTGATATTGATGTTGATGGAAGTGAAGAATTGAAAAAATGCATTGGATTAATCACCAAGTGGTAGATTGTTAAGATTGTGGAGCCATGTTCAAGTCAAATTAGTATTTATTTGGGATATGGGTTTTACTAATACACTTTTCTCAGTAGAAATGTTATCTCTTTAGGAAAGGTTATTCATTAAAGATGAATACAATGAAGAATAGGAATATAAATTGTATTAAAAATTAAAATAAAAACCCAAGGTTTTGAAAACCGGACCGGACCGGGCGGTCGAACCGGTCGAACCGCCACCCGCTCATATTTCCGGTTTGAAGAGAGTAAATAACCGGGATTTGCTATTGAACCGTTTCAAACCGCGGTTGGACCGTCGCACTGTAGCAAACCGACGGTCCAACCGTTATTTAAAAAATTTCCGGTCTTGGTTTTTCCGGTTTAACGCATGAAAAACTGAAATAAAAAAAAAAGTTAAAAACATTTAAATTTCAAAACAATCACATGCAGCAAAAAAGCAAAAGTCAAAATGTTGTCAGAAGACTCAGAACCTTGAACCAAACCCTCAAAATACTTTTATTAAAAAAACAAATTCTTTTTACTTTGTTTTGGCTAGATCCTCTGAGATACAACGATAGTCTGATCGCCTCGCCTTCTTCCTTCAATTTTTCAGTTTTCACTTTTTCTTCTGGTTTGCACTTTGCACTTTGCCGTTTGCTACTGCCATTCACGATCTCCTCCAGTCTAGTCCTCCTCTTCGTGTCCTCCATTCGAGATCTCAGAAGCAATGTCAGATCTCCTTCAAGCTTTCAGCTAAGCTTCGGCGCCTCACGTCTTCACTCTTCAGTCTTCAAGTCTTGATCTGCGATGCTCTACTGCTTCAGCGGCTTCATTCTTCAACTTCCAGTCTTCTAGTCTTCAACGTGAACTCTTCAATCATCGCCATCTCCATTGCTGATCTGCCGGATAAGTCATTTCATTTCGATTTCACATTGGCACCTTCACATCCGTCTGCAGATCTGCCACCGCCATCTCTTTGCCATCTAGTTGCCATTTGCCGTGACCAAGTAACAATCTCTGATTCCTATATTCTCTGTCTATGCTTTATGTACAGATTTATGAATGTTTATAGATTCTATCAAGTTTACTACTGCTTATCATGTTTTATTATATGCTTGATTCCTTTGGTTATTGGCTTACTTTTAGAGTTTTAGTTGCTTTCTGTTATTTGTGCCACACTTGTTCCGTTGTGCTGTTATTGTTTGTAACTTTCACCTGCTTTGAATTTTCTTAATAAATGTGTTTCTTGCAATATTGCAATGGATCTCAACTCAACTCTCATGGAAATTACGTGAAGATTTTACTTTTCTCTATTTCAAGCTGTTGTGTGATAGGTCTAATCGCTAGGATAAGAAAGATACAGTGAACAAATAAAACTATGCATCATCTATCCAAGATTTGTTTAGTGATTTCCATCAATAATGGTAGAAATTAATTATTCGAAGATATATGTGGAAATTATGTGGAGCTTTACCCAATTTCATTCGAAGATATAAACTCATACAAAACCCAGTAACCCACCAAAAAAAAAAAATCAATTTACTCAACAAAAACTCATCACCAAAACCAAAATTTCCTCAATTTAGCAACAAAGAAAACACTTTTACAAAGCAAAAAAACACTCTGAATTACTCTGTTCCAGAAACTGGTTTATGTTAGAAAGAAAGAAAGAATTGTTTTGTGATGGAAATGGTAATGAGAAAGAGAGAGGAAAAGTGAGAGAGAATGGTTGAAAAAAATAATGGGATGAGTGTTGAGGTGGGGGCTAATGCTTGGCTACGGTGATAATGGGTCCACAAAGAGGAGATTTTGTTTAAATTGTTTTTGATTTTTGATTCCCAAAAAAAAGAAAGCTGTTGTAGCTTTTGCTTTCATATGTTTTTTTTAGTGCGCATGTTAATGCTCTCCAATCTTTTTCTTTCACCACTTTCCTTTAGCTGCAGCCTATTCTTTCTCTTTTCTTTGTTCACACACCAATACATTCCATTACTCTTATATTATATTCACTACTACTCAACCCATTTGCAGGAAAGAATGTCATCATCTTCGTATGCACATAACTCATCATCCGCATCCATGTCCTCGCAATCTTTTCGAGGAAAGACCGATATAGCTTGGGGACATGTTCTTGAGAGTGTTGATAAAGATGGAAAGAAAATATTATCTTGTCTTCATTGTGGGAAGGTTACTAGAGGTGGTGGTATTTTCAGAATGAAGCAACACCTAGCAGGAGTAAAAGGGGATATTGGAAAGTGTCCAAAGGTTCCATTTGATGTTAGATTCAATATGAATGAATCATTGAAAGAAATAGGAGTAAAAAAATAAGGAAAAAGAAGATTTCGGAAGCATGCAACTCCTTTTGGTCTTTGTAGTACATGAATTTGAGGGTGATCGATTAGATGAAGAAAATGAAGAGGTTTTACCATCACAAATGACCATGAATGAAGGTGGTAGTAGTGGCGGTAAAAAAACAATTTCTGACAAGAGAAAGAAAAACTACGGGGGTTAGTAATTATTTTGCTCCACGAACTACTCGGGTCTCGGCCTTCAATTAGGAGTGTTTTGGTAGGAAAAGATGCAAAGTGGAGAAGCGGACATGTACATTTGCCACGATTCTTTTATGATGCTTGCATCCCGATGAATGCTTTAAATTCAATTTATTTTCAGCCTATGTTAGATCTTTGTAGGCCGCAATTGGTTACAGGTATAAACAACCTACTTATGATGCTATGCGTGTGAATTTGTTGAGAGATGCTAAGAAGGAAGTCCAATTAATTGTTGACAATTATAAGAGGATTTGGCAAGAGGTTGGATGTACATTAATGGTGATGGTTGGGTGATACTTGCCATAGATCATTGATCAATTTTCTTGTGTACTGTCCTAAAGGTGTTTGCTTTATAAAATCAGTGGATGCTTCGGATGTTGTAAAGGATGCCTTTACATTATTCAAGTTGTTTGAGGAAATGGCTTTATGGGTTGGACCAAACAACATTATCCATGTTGTCACGGATAATGGAGCAAATTATAAAGGCTCTTTGGAAGAATGTTATCGAGAAGTATCGAGAATATTACTTGGTCACCTGTGCGACCCATTGCTTAAATTTAATTTTTGAAAGATATATCGAGTTGGACCACATAGTGCATCTTGCAAAACGTGCTTGAAGTAACCAAGTTTGTGTATAATCACACAATTTTGATAGCTTGGTTGAGGAAAAGAGAGGTAATAGCTTATAAACCTTTAACTCATGTTTTTGTCAAGTTATTAATAAACATTTTGTATTAATTTACTAACATCTATTATGTATTGTATGTATCATTTGAACGAGGGTTGGAGAGAAATCATACGGCCAAGGGTGCAACTCGGTTTGCTACTACTTTCATTGCATTAAGAAGTCTACATCAACATAAACATGACTTGCAAGCTATGGTGGTGATAGGTTTTTTGTGGACTCGATATGCGAGTAGTAAAGGCAAGAATGTTGTTCCCATAATTCTAGATAATGAATTTTGGGATAACATGGGTTACGTTTCCAAAATCGTGGCTCCTTTGATGCGTTTGTTGCGGGTGTGGACTCGGATAGAGACTGCAATAGGATACGTGTATGATGGCATGTCTGAGCCAAAAAAGCGATCAAGAAGTTCTTTAAAAAGAGAAAGACATTGTACAAGCCTTATACCGAAATTATTAGCGGCGGTGGGATTTGCTTTTGCGTCGCGACATTCATCTTCTTGCTTATTATTTGAATCGGCTTTTCGGTATGGCCAGTGCAAGTTTGCGAGGAAAGGCCGGAGGTTATGCGTGGTTTCCTTGATGTTGTCGATAATAAAGCAAGTGCATTCAAGTTGAACAAGACAAGAGTAGTGGGACGAAAGTAGAATATATCGAGATCGCGAGGAAAGCTTTTCTCGTGAGCTTGCCTTTCAAACTTGCGAACCACACGACACAGTACGTAATACTTATTAAATTTCTCGTTTTAAGTCCAATTTCTAAGTTATGAATTTGTTTATTTGATTATTTCATATGGTTAACACTTGAACACTCTTAACTTTTAATTAGATGAATGGTGGAGGACATATGGGTATAGTACTCCACGATTACAAGAGTTTGCAATTAAGATTGAGGCCAAACTTCAACCTCTTCGGGATGTGAGCGAAATTGGAGTGTTTTGAACGTATCCATACAAAAAGAAGGAATAGATTGGAGCATCAACGGTTGAATGATTTGGTTTTTATCCATTATAACTTGCGTTTGAAAAAATAGGTATAAAGCATTGGCAATTTTAATATTTTTATTATCTCATATTTTTTAGTGATATTTTTTATTTGGTATGTCTTTCGGGATGTGTTACAAGAAAAGCGGTTGTGATCCTATCGATTATGAAAGCATTGATAGAAGCAGAATTTTGGATTGCTTGATGATGAACAGGGAGGGTGATGACTTCAATTTAGATGAATTGGAGCAAGCACTTTACGAAGAAGGATCTATTCCTGTCGGTGTTGATGGCCAACCCTATTATGATTCAGCAGGTGGTTCACAAGGTTGTTTTCTAACTTTTAACCAACTTGGTAACTATTATAATTTATATTTTATAATATCAAAAAAATAATGTACATTATAAATTTTAACTTATGTTTTTAATTTTTGCTAAATTTGTAGTTGATGGTGATGATAATGATGATGACTCGGATGATGATGTGGATAATCAATTTAGGATGGGTTGACCCGTTGAAGAATCTGTTTGGTTTCTCCTTTTTCCCTTCACTTACCTTGAGCTTCTATTGAATTTTTTTGTGGTTGGGTTGGTGGAATGGATTGATATTATGTAATTTTATATGTTGGTTGGTGGATTGGTAGGTATTTTGATATTTTGTAATTTTGATGGTTGGCCGTTGGTGGATTCATATTTGATAATTGATGATATTACTTTGTAATGACTTTAAGTCTTTAATGTTGTTTGAAACTTTAGAGTTTAGACTTTAGACTTGAGGATTGAATTTGTAAACTTTAACTATCAAACTTTGATGGTTTTATTATTGTTGTAGCTTAGGGTTGGTTTGATGGTTTTTAAAGTTTAAACTTTAATTAGATGGAGAAATTATTGTTGTAGAGTTGGTTTGATGGTTTTTAAAATTTTAACTTTAATTAGATGAAGAAATTATTGTTGTAGGGTTGTTTTTTATGGTTTTTAAACTTTAATTAGATAGAAAATTTGAATTTTTTAGCTTTTTTTACAATTTTTTCTTATTTCAGCATGTTGATATCAGCATGACATTATGCTGATGTCGGCATCTTCGGCGTCAGATCCGACCGACCGGTCGGACCAGTTGAACGTTGAGCAGAGCCGGCGGGGGGGGAGGCGGGTCGGCTCGTCGGTTTTCAGAACATTGTAAAAACCTGTTAGGATAGCAGTTATGAGTCTTATTAGGCATAGCGTCTCATGTATTATCTATAAAGGGTGTTGAATCTTAGAATGGGCAATAGAAGACAAGACTGCAATTACAGAGTGAAAGTCACCAAAGAGAGAGGTTTAATGAGAGAGCCAATTTGTGAGGCTTATATTATTCTTGTAATTTTTCTTCTTCTTCATAGTGAAATTCTGCAGCAACAAAGTAGACATAACAGTCATGCGAAGAGTGAGTAACTATAAATTTTGTTTTATGTGTGGTTGATTATTTGTCATTTGTTCGCTTTATTTGCGCTTTCAGGGGGATTTAATTTTTGCTAGCATCTAATTAAATCCCATAACACTACCATCTCAACATTATAACAGATTATATTAGAATAATCAGTTTCTGTTAATGTTGCCATTAGTTTATATGTTCTTGCTAGCAACATGGCTTTTGTATATGAACATTTCTCTTCTTCAATTATAATCAGTTTTCCAATTCTAAACAAATATATTTTTCTTGATTTTTCTCTGATTTTCACAAGTGTTAATAGCTTTACCCTTTATTATTGTTTAAAAAAAGGTTTTATAATTTTATTTTTAAAGACATTTTGACTATATACCTCACTCTAGAAAAAGAAAAAGAAAAAGAAAATTCTTATTTTCTATGTTAGAAAAATAAAAATTTTAACAATATATGTTGATGCAAGATTTACACTAACTAGAGTAATCCGATTGACCTTGGTAGAGTCGAACCAATGTGTGCGTGACTAATTAAAATCAGCAATGTAATGAATTTAAATGCAAAGAAAGTAAAGAACACAATCAGTTTTTATAGTGGTTTGGCAAGTTGGAACTTGTAACGCCCACACCAAGGTACGTAGCTTTATTTATGCCCTAATACCCTTAGTTGAATCTTGTTAGAGTTATCTTGGACAAGTGTGAAGGAAATTCTTTAAAACGTTATTAGGGGTAAAATGGTGATTTCACTCTTAATTAGATGAAAGAGTGGGGAGTGAAAAGAAATAGAATAACATGGAGAAGATAATAGAAATGAGGGCATTCTTGTAATTGAGTGATGAACATAGATGGAATTTTTAGAAAGTGCAAGGGTAAAATGGGAATCTGTATATATTATTATTATTTTATGATATTAAGGGTTCAAGAGAAGAAACCCTAGCCACTCTACCCTTCATTCATGCCACCTTCATCCCTAAAAGCTCTCAAATTTTCTTCAACCAATTTCAAGGTAATTCATAGAATTTGGCCTAAAATTGATAGATTTTCAATCCTAAGTATTCATAGGTAAGACTCTTGCACCAAGATGTGAGATTAAATTTTAAAGTTTTGAATTCGTATGGTTTTATATGCTTAGGGTTTAAGAGGAAGAGAATTCTACCAAAGGGAGGTTATAGTGTTGGTGTTGCTCAAATTTAAGGTAAGTAAATCCAACTCTAGCTTTGATTTGATCACTAGTTGTGTAGAGTAATTTCTTGTATGTTGTATGTGTTTGGATGATGAGAATTATGGATTGAATTGGTGTTGAGTGATATGTAAATCTCATGGCCATAAGAAGTGATTTATTAGTATGTGATGAGTTGATGAAATTTTGGATGAAATATGAAAGGATGGATGTTGAGTGGTGGAGTGTGAATTTTGGCTAGGTTGGATGTTGGCTTTAGGGAGTTTGTTTGCTCCAATTTTGGGGGCTTGGGAGGGATGTGTAAGTGTAACGAATTTAGTGTTTGCATGTGCATGTAAAGTGTTTGATGAGATTTCAAAGAAAGTGCATATATGAGTATGTTAGATTATTACCTTGTTATGGTATTGTTGTTGGTAGAGAATATTAGTTCTATAATGATATCTTTATATGCCCTTGTAACATCTACTGAAAACTAGTACAATGCATGCAATTAACAATGGAAAATTGGGCCCAAAATGTTTCTTTTCATTACAATTCACATGTCTTTTATACACAAAGGTTACTGTTTACAAAAGTGCATTTCAAAAAGATAAAATAGGGAACAGTGTAGCTATTGCTCCTCGCGCCGACGCCCTCCAACCGCAACATCACCTAGAACTGCATCCACAAAGGAAAATAACGGGGTGAGCACAAATAATGCTCAGTAAGTAAAACTCTCTAACTGTCTGTCCCCGCGTGTGACTCTTAATTCTTTCCTTTTCTAATCTGTTTCTATTTCTGTTTCTAATAACATCATGGCCTCATCTTACCGGAGGTACGGCCGGATGGCGTTCACACAGCACCATCTCACTCTATGGCTATTGGGTGGAATTCACACAGTACCAACCCGTTCTTAGTGACTACCGAGTGAGGATCACAAAGCACTAACTCGGTTCTTTCTAACTATCGGGTGGAGATCACCTAGCACCTACCCGTTCCTCATGAAATTTGGGTAACGATCACCAAGCATTTACCCGTCTCTAGTCACTATCGGGTGATGATCACAAAGCATCAACCCGCTTCTACTAGCCATTGGATGATGATCACAAAGCATCAACCTACATATCTCTTAATTAATCGGGTAGTGGTCACAAAGCATCTACCCATTTCTATTACTCATTGGGTGATGATCACTAAGCATCGACCCATCTCTTAGGGCCATTCGGATGATGATCACAAAGCATCAATCCGATTCCCATAACGGTCGGGTGATGATCACAAAGCATCATCCCAACTATGCTACTCTTCTAACTCATTCTATTGTAGCATTTTTCAATGCTTTCTATCCTTAGAGTAATTTTACCCACTAAGCTCTCTACTCATAGGGTATTTCTAAACACAAAGTTTCCTACTCTTTCTTAGGTCACTTGTCAATGCATATAACAATGCACATGGATGATTCATCTCTACTAATGCACTTGTGAAATGCCAACATGCAATGTTGCAAGAATTAAGGTTCATTACTCACACTCAAACCTCTATTAGGCATTTCATCAAACAACTCATGTGCACTATAAAACTCTATCATAGCCATGAATCTAAAACTTTTCCTAACCATCCAAAATGGGGAAAAACCCCTTCACAAAGCCATAATAACCTGTCAAACAAAACACTTCCAAAAAGGGTTCCATAATACCCCTTAAATTCCATCTCAACTACCTTGCCAAACCAACAACCCATTTCTCAAATTTGCAAGGTATAAACAATCACAAAGCATAGAAATCTCTATTTAATCCTTCATACATGCTATAATACATGTACATCACATACATACATCATTTCTATCAAAACCCTAATCAAGAAATTTCATAAATCTCAACTTGGGTTGGGTTTTACTTACTTGTTATGGAGAGACTTCACCAAATCCTCTTTCCACTTGGTTTTCTTGGCTATTCTCTCTACTCATAACCAAAAGAATGAAAACCCTCAAAAACCAAAATGAACTAAAATCCACAAATCACACAACTTAAGGAGAAATCCTTACCTTAGGAAGCCTTAGGTTGTTTTCTATACCCCAAATCACTTCAAAAACCCTTGAAATTCCTTGAACAAAAGAAAAGAGAAGTTGAGAGGAGAAGAATGAAGGGTTGCGTTTTTGGAGAAGAAGAATGAGGGTTTGCTAACTCTTAATTCCTTTTAATGAAATATAAACACACTCATTCCCATTTTGCCCTTACTCTTCTTTGGAAATTCCATCCATATCCTTTGATTCATTACAATCTCACCCCCCATACCAACACATTCTCCAAGGAAAATCCTTACAATTAACTCCCCACTTTTCCTGCTAGTTAGGGGTATAAAGGTCAAATAGCCCTTGGGGAAGAAAATATCTAAAACTCAATCAACATTTTATTCGGGCTGCGCGCGCGAAGAAACTGCGCGACTGTCGACGCTTCCCCGTGGCTTCAACCTCTCTTCGCCGCGGCGAAGATTCTTCTTCGCCCTGGCGAAGCACGGCAGACTGAAATTCTTCTGTTTTCAACCAATTTCAGGGCAACATTGAACATAACACTCAAACAAACAAATATAACAAAAACCAACTCGATTAAGGGCGAAAGAGGAAACAATAACAACGTACCTCAAGCGGGGCGTTACAGCCCTAATACATTCTTAAATTATGAGTATTTGCGTTTAGAAAGAATAGGAAGAATGATCTTATTTACATGCATATATACACATATGAGAACATTAAAGAATAAAGAGAAAGAAAGAAAAGAAATTAATTGTAGAATTATTATTTAAAGAATATAATTAAAGAATCCTTCAAATCTGAAAATTTTATTTAAGGAAACATAAAAGATTATAAGAGAAGGTTGTTGCGATGGGGAACCCATGAGTGACAGAGAAGCAGAATTGCCCTACATGCACGCCGCCTTTAGTGAGCGGCCTCAGAATAAGAAAGAAGAATTTGTATAGTCTGTTAGAAGTGCATGTGGATCAAGACTGTACCCAAAAAGAATTTCATAATACACTCATACGGCTAGGGTTCCGAATCCATACCTCAACCGAGTCCGATCGGCAAATCAGAATAGAAAAGAAAAGAAAGGAAGGAAATAATAGAATAGAAAAGAAAGAATAGAAGAGAAAAGAAAGAATAGAAGAGAAAAGAAAAGAAAGAAGAGAAACAAAAAAGAAAGAAGAGAAACAGAAAAAGAAAGAAACACAGAAAAAGAAAGAAAACAGAAAACAAAATGAGAAATAGAAAACAGAATATGAAAATAGAAAAATAGAAAAGAAAATGCATTGCTCAAAAAAAGTTTATTTATTTGTGCATATGCATTATATTATTTTCACTGACCAGAAGTGCTTATGTATTCGTGATATTTCAGTTTTTATTAATTATGCCTACACTTTGGTAAGTAAGAAATTAGAATATTAGAAAGAATGGAGAAGAATAAAGAAGTTTGATGTAAGGAAAGAAATCCAAAATTACGAGTAACGAAGGAAGAATAGTAGTGTAGTTGGTTTACTTATTGAGCAATTAGTGCTCACTTCGTTGATTTCACTGTTTTTCCACGTAGTAGATGAGATGCGGTCGGATGGAACGTCAAGTAGCGGAGGAGAAAGGCAACATTGTTTGACTGCATTTTGACTTTATTTTTGTGACTTTGTTACTTGATGTAGAGATTTGTATATAAAGTAAAATTAGTTTTTGGGGCCTCTTTTACACACTTATATTCATACATGCAATCTATGAGATATTTAGTGAGTTTTACTTTATATTTTCCCAAAGAATTTCTAGCTAGAGAGAATATTACAAAACTTAAGCCTACGTCCACTATTTTTCTTATTGCTTTAGAGAGCTTACAAGAAAATAATAATATGCCTAGAATAATTTTCTAACCCCTCTTCCATCGTTGGAAGGTGTTTATATACAAATTTGTAAATAAGGAAAAGGATAAATTATCGGAATTGCAATCACGTTTGAATTGCAATTCCAATATTCTCGTAATTGTGCTCTAAGATCGCACCATTATTGCTGTTGATCTGATCTCTTTTGAAATACTTGGGATCTAAGCTTATCTGTGATCTGTCAAATAATTGCCAAAGTTGGTTGCGACTAGCTACATCTCGACGAGCTTATGCTAGGCTAGACAAGTGTTAAGTCAAACTGATTCAGGGTTGAACTACATCCTTGCGGGGTTCTGACTTCTCTGAGCTTAAAGAAAAAATCACACACAACATTTGCCCCCTAGTGTTTGGTGCCCATTTCGAACTTTGAAGAGTAATTACTAGATTTGACATTTAGCTCGACTTCACAAGTTGTATCCTATTTCCAGATTTTGGCCAAGCTTCGGTCAAGGTTAACAAGACTTGAGCTTTTTTGTCGTGATATTTGCGATGAACTTGGAATTTGAAGCGAGGGGCATGCAAGTAACTTCCACACGGTCGTGTTGCATTAAATGTAGTCGACTTTTGTAGTTACTTTTCATCGCGCGTGGGCAACTACAGCTATCCACAGACAAAGTTGAGGCGACATGCGACAACGGTTATGATTGCAGAATGGTTGATCACGCTTTGTGGATGGTTGAAACGTTGACATGTTGAGTGGTCAAGATTGCTCGACGAATGGAGGGCTGAGATTTTTTGTAGATTAATGGTCAAGGTCAAATCTCGCCCTTTTGTCTCCCATGCTCACCACTATAAAAGTGAGCATTCTTCATCAGAATGACATATTTACAATATCCCAAAGCCATTTGCTTCTTATTCCGTCATTGCTCTTTCAAATTTATGATGACTTTTTGATGAGTTCCCATTGTGTTTTGCACTTCGGTAAGGCTCTAGTCTTCATTCTTCTTTATTTTAAACTTTCTTTGTTGTTGAGGGTGGACCTATTGGTTTGGATTTTAGGAGGGTTCAGGGAGGTGGCCATCGGAACCTTGGTAGCTCACTCACACTTCTTGGTCGATGCGAGCTATATTGGATGCTTAAACTGAAAGCAAATGTGGATAGGTCGCTGATTTTTTGAGCTCTAACATGGTTACTTCTGTTTTAGGTATCCAGAGGCATGCTACCACCATGTCTTCATCTAGCAACCATAGCATAGATCAACTTTTTGATTCCCCTGCAACCTCGGTAGTTCGCGAGGGAGGAGTCCTAGAAGATGTTTATGAGGATTTCATTGTAAGGAGCTCGAATAACGATGTTGTGGCTCCTCAGACAATGCTTCTGTCGAGCTTCCCTCGTCAAGGAGCTCACCTAGTTCCTAGACCTAAGAAGGAACCAAGTTCCTCAATTGGAGTCGACGATCTTGAGCACGTAAAAGATATTTATGCGACTCAACTTCCATTGATTGCTCTAGGAGATATCTCCCAAAAGAATCCCCCCAGAAGTTGGGTGGTGATCTCGTACACCCTTCTAAAGTGTAGGATGTCCGTCCTACCTCATTACGTTATTGTCGACATACTAAAAAGGTTCGACATTGCCCCCCTCCAATTGACGAAGAATTCATACATAATAATCGTAAGAATGTATATAGCATACATGATAGCTGATTTAGGCAAGCTATCAATGGACGAGCTTGTCCACCTTTATAGATTAAAGAAAAGTCAAGGCTAGACATATTACCTCTCTAAGGCCAAAAAAATACATTTTAATGGTTTGGTCAGAGTCTCGAAGAAGATTGGGAATTTGGACTCCTGATACTTCTTTTATAAAGCCAAGGGCATTTTTGCCTCGGAGGCCAGTAAGTATCTTGATCTTTGCACAAAGCTTAATGCTTTTTAGTCGGACACACGAGCTAACCTGTTTCTCTTTGTTTTACAATTAACGTTGAGCAAAACTTTCTCTCTGAAGTGAGCCAAGAGCGGCTTAATTGTCTTAGTAGGCTTCCTAATATCGAGCATGACGTTACCCAGCTTATCATGATTTCCCGCTTGGTAGCGTATAGTTTTTGCAATGGTTTAGCAAAATTCTGCACGATCTTTAAGAAAGGTAAGTGTTCAGTAGCTCGCTCTTTACTTTTCCACCTTGATAAGTCGTTATTAATTTTGCTTTCTTTGCAGACATGTGGGCCGATAAACCGAAGAACCTAAAGTAGAAACCGTCAATAATCTTGATGAAGAAGCAGCTTGCAGACCTTACCGAGGCAACTAGGCTAGGTTCCTTGCGATCGGCCCACAAGCATGTCGATGGAGAGCTTAGGGAAGGCTCAAGTACGAAGAAGCCCACAACTACTTCCAAGGTAGTTGGGTAAAAGGGTACTCTTGAGCTCCCCAAAGGCTCGACAGAGAAGCACTACAAGTCAGTAGAAAGCTTGGGGAAGAAAAAGGTGACCAAGCAGCAAAAGGGCTTGAGAAAGAAAAAATTGACCAAGTAGCAGGGTGGCTCAGGGAAAAAGAAATTGACCGAGCAATTGGAAGGCTCGACAAAGAAGACTGTTGGGCCTACTCGCAGCCCAAAGAAAGTCTTGGTCAAGAGCACGACCAAGAAGAAGTTTGTTCCGACGATTAGGGCCACCATTACTATTGAAAGTAAGGAAAGCTCGCCCCCGCAACGCGATAAGGGGAAAATGGCTGAGGCAGTCGAGGTTGATCTTGATGAGTGGATCGACGGGCTCCCTGATCTTATAGGCGTTGGAGCCTTAGTGGCCAGGGAGGCCGTTTCGGTGCAGATGTACGAGATGCTCAAGGTTGCCCCTCCTCATGAGCAGCTTGCTCGCTTTTGTAGCTATGTCTCTAAGGTATTGGTTGTTTGCCTTTCTCAAATTGTTTCAGGGTCTTTCCCCTTTGTTTTTGCTAATTGCTTTTTCCTTTTCAGGCTAGCACGGTGACTAAGTTTGTTTTTTATGAGAGCTATCTAATCTTGGAGGGCAATAACCTAGGTTGGCAAGAAGTAGAGAAGCTCAAAGAGGATGCCTTGGTGAGGGCTAAGGTGGCGAAGAAGGAGAGAGAGTCGTTGGGGAGCCGAACTTGAGCTACTTAAGGAAGGGCAGGCTGAGGCCCTCATGGTCAAAGAAAGAGAGTTTCTTGACAAACTCTCAGGGAGCAAGGTTGCTCAGCAACAAGCTGAGACAGACTTGTAAAAGGCCTAGAGAGACTTGGCACAATAGCGAGGTGTCAACAATAAGTTGGCTTTCGAGCTTGCGATGGCTCAAAAGGGTGCGTTAGACTTGGAAGCCAAGTACACGCGCACCTCAAGCCAACTCTTCTAAGAGAGGGAGGATTGCAAGGAAGCCAAAGTAGAGGTTGTTAACCTCAAAAAAGAGGTTAAGGGACTAAAGTTAGAGGTCAAAAGCTATGCTTGGGAGACTTCGGTCTACTTGGTCTAGCAATTATGGGAGGCTCATTCCTAACAAGACTTCTCCTTTCTTACTGCTGTCTACCTAAAAGAAATTGAAAGGATGAAGGCCAAAGCAGAGTGCTTGGAGTTTGTTTACTCAGACAGCTCTGAGTTCGATGAGAACGAGGATGAAAAAAGGGTCGACAAAGAGGAAGACGTCACGGTCAAACAAAAGGTTGAAGACCAAACCTTGCTAGCCCTGCCTCCGATTGATGCCGACAACCTTCCCCCAGACAAGCCATTAAAAGACTCTCCCTAAGCTCCTGCTGCTGAGGATGCCCCTCAAGATCCTGTTGAAGATGCTCTAACTCCTGCAATGTAGACTTAAAATATATATATATATATATTTTTTTTTTTTTGCTTTTTGTTTTTAGTTTAGTTTTGTAACTAAGCATTTACTGGTCAATGAAAATTTACCTTTTCTCATTTGTGGTCAAGCAATAATTATATTCATGTGGAGTCATTTTAATTGTTCTAAATGAATTTAGCATAAAAAATTCGAATTTGCTCTAAGTTATACGTAACTCACTTCTTTAGGAGCTTTTCGAACAAGCAAGAAAATCTTTCTTGCCACAATGTCGAGTTTAGGCTGGTTACCAGTCTCACGTTTTGGTCGTCGATTTCTAATCGATTTTCTTTTGATGTATTTTACTTGATTGTTTTTTAGTTTTAACTTTATCATGTTAGGGAATTTCCCCTTGATAAGTTGAATCATGGCGTGGCTTATAAAGCTAAGTCGCTTTTTTTTCGAACTCTTGGCTCTTACTTTTTTAGATGTTAGCGCTTAGGTCGCAATTTTGAAATAACAGATAAGTAATAATGAACAAAAAGAAAGTTCTAAATAATATCTTTTTATTGATAATTGAAATTCGATCATAAGAGACCTTACATTTCATTTGGGAGAGAAGAGAGAGAACAAAATTGGAACCCGAGTTGTTTATTGGTAGTATCTTCACAAATGCTTGGCATTCCATGCTCGCAATATAGCTTCTCCGGTGAGGTGCTCCAGGTCAAAAGTTCTTGGTGTGAGCTTTTCAGAGATCTTAAAAGACCTACCCACTTGGGCCCAAGTGCCCCCAAGTTCGGATTCTGTGTACTTGGGACAACCTTTCTAAGAACTATGTCACCCATCTCGAAGTCTCTGTTCTTGACTTTGGAATTGAAATATCTTTTAGCTTGCTATTAGTAAGAAGAAACCCTTAACTAAGATTTAGCTCGGTGTTCTTTGATTAAATCCAGCCTTAGACGAAGAAGATCTTCATTTGTTTCCTTATCAAAGAACTCTCTTTGAAACGAACTAAGCCCAAATTCAATCGGGCCATTGCCTCGCATCTGTAAGAAAGTGAGAATGGGGTTTCTCCTATCGAGCTTCTGACTATCATTCTGTATGACCATAAGGTCTCAGACAATTCGTCTACCTATCTTCCTTTAAGAGAGTCGAGCTTCTTCTTGATGGTATGCTTCATCATCTTATTGATGACTTCTACTTGTCCGTTAGCTTAGGACTGGTAGACAGCGGAGAAGCTTTTCTTAATGCCAAACCTTCATAGAACAATTGGAAGTCTTCACAATCAAACTGTTTCCCATTGTTGGTTATGATTGTATGGGAGATTTCGAATCTGCAAATGATGTTTTTGTAGACAAATTCCTTCAGCTTGTTCGAAGTTATGGTAGCTAAAGGCTCAGCTTTGAAGTCAATTGTGACCACCGCGTACTTGACACCTCATTTTCCCTAAGGCAAAGGGCCTACTAGATCGATCCCCCAGATCACGAATGGCCATGGGCTTGTTAGAGTAGTCAACTCTTAGGGTAGAGCTCGTGGAATATCTGCGAACCTCTGACATTTATCATACTTCCTTACAAAGTCGGCCACATCATCGAAGATTGTTGGCTAATAGTATCCTTGACGGAGTACTTTGTGTGCCAAAGATCTGCCCCCAGTGTGATTTCCACAGATACCCTTGTGGATTTCCTTCAGGTTGTATTATGCATCTTCGTGATCAACACATCACAAGAGCGGGGAGTTGTAGCCTCGCTTATACAACTTGTTGTTGATAAGTGTATATGAGCTGATTTTGCTCGAAGGGTTTTGGCTTCATTTCTTCCCTCACGCGTTGTCCCATCTCTCAAGTACGCGGTTATTGAATCCATCCAACTATACCTTTGCCCTACTACCAAAACTGTTTCTTGCGATGCGAGGATGCTTGGACTTGGCAGGAATTTGACAGGAATGGAATCAGTTGCTTCTTTGCTCATTGCTGAAGCTAGGCGAGATAGAGCATCGGCCACTAAATTCTTTTCCATTGGAATCTGTAGAACAGAAAAAGTCTTGAAATGCTTAAGTTCAGATTTTACCTTCCAAAGATAGGACGCCATTATGTCTTCCTTTGCTTGATATTCTTTAGAAATTTGGTAGATCACGAGCTTGGAGTCACTGTATATTTTGTTGACTTTGCTCCAATTTCTTTGGCAAGGCAAATCCCCTCGAGCATGACCTTATACTTTGCCTCATTGTTCAAGGCGGCAAACCTAAATCTGATCACAGCTCAGATTGGATTCCTTTCAAAACCTTCGAGTAGGAGCCCAACTCTTGCCCCTTCTCATTTGAGGAATCATACACATACAAAGTCCACTGCCAAAAACTGTCGAGCTTAGGCCTCGCTAGCTTTTTCTCTTCTAAGGTGCTCGATTTAGGCAGGCTTACCTCCCACTTGGGCTAATAAGAGAACCCTGAAATGAAGTAAGTCGAAGTTGGTCCCTTGATTGTTGTTCTCGGGAGATTCTTGATGTCATGCTAACTTAGCTCCATAGTCCACTAAATCAATCTTCACAATGCCTCGGCTTCTATATTATCTTCCTCAGTGGAAAATTTGTGAGGCCATGTATGGAGTGTGCCTGAAAGTAGGGCCACAACTTCCGAGCAGCTATGATGAGTGCATAGGCGAACTTCTCCATCTTTCCGGATACCTTGTATATTATGTGAGCAACCATTTGCTCACATAATATACTGGCCACTACACTCCCCCTTCCTCGCATACCAAAGCCGCACTTATCGCGAACTTAGATACCAATAGGTATAATAAAAGGGGCTTGCCCAGTATGGGCTTTAACAACAAAAGAGGCTGCCCCAAGTGTCTCTTCAACTCTTGGAATGCTTTCTCGCACTCCTTTGTCCATTTGAAACCCTTGTTGCCCTTCAAAGTTTCAAAGAAGGGAAGACATCTGCTGGTAGCTCGAGAAACAACTTGCTTAGTGCAGCCACTCGCCATATCAAACTTTGAACTTACTTTATCTTAGTTGGACTCTACATGTTCAGGAGAACTTAAATTTTGTCCAGGTTGGGTTCAACACCTCACTTATTTACTAAGAAGCCCAAGAACTTTCCCAAGCTAATTCTGAAAGCACACTTTAAAGGATTTAGTCGCATATGATATTTCAATGAGGACTAAACAATTCTCCCAGATGTTCGATATGGATTTGGTGACCTTAGATTTGTCGAGCATGTCGTCAATATATACCTCCGTGGTCTTGCCAATCTATTCAATGAATATTTGATTTACCAAACACTGATAGGTCGCCCAAGCGTTCTTTAAATCGAACAGCATAACCCTATAATAGTAAATACCCCGATCAGTAATAAATGAAGTACTTTCTTCATCAGGCTAATACATCGAGATTTGATTATATCTCGAGTAAGCATCTATGAAGCTTAGTAGTGCGTTTCCTATTGTAGCATCTACTAATTGACCGATCCAGGGTAGCGAAAAGCTGTCTTTACACAGGCCTTGTTTAGATCAATGAAGTAAATGCAAGTTTGCCACTTGCCATTCAACTTCTTCACTAAGACAAGGTTGGTGAGTCAATCCAGGTACTTTACTTCCTAAATGAAGTTGATGTTCAAGAGCTTATCAACTTCATCCTTAAGTGCTCTGGATCACTCAACATCTGTAGATCTTCTTTTCTGTCTTATCAACCAAACCTATGAGTCGACATTCAATCTATTACACATTACTTCGGGGTTGATCCCCACCATGTCTACATGTATCCAAGCAAACACGTTGAGCTTTTTCTTTTGAAACCCCATAAGACTGTTTGCCAGTTCATTGCTCAGACTGCTCCAAATTTTTAGCACACGAGTTAGGTCTTCCTTGCTAATAGGTACTTCTTGTAGCTCTTCTATAGGCCTTATTGCGGGCTCTTCTTTTTGGACGTGAGGATCTATGGTGTCTTCCGATGGTCTAGGCTTTGGCTCAAATTCAACGATGATCATGGTCCTCGAGAGTGCCCATTTTTTAGTTGCATAAATGGCTCGATTATAGCATTTCCTTGACTCCTTCTTGTAACTCCTTATGACTTCGATTCCATCCGGGGTTGGGAACTTTATAGCTTGGCATAGCACCGAGGTGACTGCGCTCAAGTCGTCAAGGAATGGCTTTCCCATGATGATGTTGTAAGTGGTCAAGCAATTGACCATTAAAAACTCTACCATCATTATCCTTATATGAGGTTTATCCCCAACAGTCATGGGTAGCTCGATCATTCCATTGAGGACTAAACTATCCTTGGTAAATCCATACAATAGCAATAGGCATGCCCTTAAATCCCGCTAGTTGAACCTCATTTCTCAGAAGGCTCTCAAGAAGATGATGTCCGTAGTACTGCCATTGTCCACCATTACCCAGAGGACTTGGTGATACGTTGTAATTACAACATGCAATGTGTAGCAAGTGCACTAGTCGTAAAAAGTAATGAAGTGATAAGTAAAGTATCGTTCCCACGAGGATTGTTTGTTAAGCACTAATTTTCCTAGTTGTTTGTCAAGTTGGAGAAAACGAAAAATGTTGGATTTGCTGGAGGAATTTAAGCAAAAGTGAAAACAAAATTTACTACGTACTTAAAAGGCTAATCAATGACAGTAAAACTAATTCAAGAGAAAATATCAATTAAGGCAAACGGTTAGGGTTTTGACTTCACTAGGAATTTATGAAATAATCTATGAATTATGCTACTTCTACACTCACATGCACAGATTATAAATGGAACTCCCTAATGTGTAAAACATACCCTCCGAGGCTATGTTTTCCTACTTTTCCCTATTAAGCTTCCACACCCAACAAATTGAAGATTAATAGTTCCAAGTTCGTTAAGCTAATGGAATCCTAAATTGATTTCATTGATTCTCAAACCTATCTCTAACGTTCAATACAACAATGACGATTACCCTAAGAAGCTCATACATGATTCATTTCTCAATCTCATCATGTTCAACGAATAAATTCAGTAAAAACAAGAGTAATCACACAATCCATGCAATAGAATGTAAAAGCAACAATAATCTATTGATTAAACATAAAAATCCTAATTACATCAAAACCCTAACCCAAAGTGAGTAAGTTCATACTGAAATTAACACAAATAGAAATAAAAACAGTAAACAATGCATTCAACATGTTGGAATAAAGAAAAGAGAACAAAAATCTTCCCTATTTGATGAATCCAAAGAGTTTAATCTCCAATCTTCTCTTCTTTCTCCCAAAAATGTCGAACCCTCTCTAAAATGGCTAAGTTTTTCTTATATAGTCGGTCCAAAAAACCTAAAACTCGCCTAAAACAAAACTGTGCGTTTTAATAAAAACTAGAACTTGCAGACTTCGCCACGGCAAAGAATAAACTTCGCCATGGCAACGAGTTCTCGAGAGTTTATCGCCGCGGCGAACTGTTTTGAACAATTCTAAAATTAGGAATTGCCCTCCGCTTGCTTCCTTGCTTGAATCTTCAATCTTTGGTTCTCTCTAATAGGAACAAGCTTCATAGTGCTTCAAATCGGCTTCAGAACTTCCCCGAATTCTGAGATTCGCTTACTTCTAGGTCTAGAAACTCAATTCCGCTCTTTATTTGCTCAAAGTGCACGTTTTGGCCTGAAACATAAAACATAGGAAATTAAGTTGTAATTCAGGCAAAAATGACATAAGAAGTATCCAAAATCAGGCCAAAAAGCCTAGATAAAACAGTATAATCCTAGGATTATCAAATACCCCCAAACTTAAGACATGCTCGTCCCCGAGCATCAGGTACAAAACACAACTAAAAGAAAAACAACTAACAAACAAAAACACAAAACAACAAAATTGAAAATGAAATGAGAAAAATTAGACTCAAACTCAAACACAAAGAATTGCCTATAATTTATACAAGTCTAAAAAATTGTTGAAACATTATTATTGGAAAATGCTTAACACTCCAAGAAGTTATAAATTGAATTGACTATTTTCTCTATTAGCCTCCTGAGTAGGTAATCCCCACTTCAGTCCACCTTCCGACTTCCCGGATTATTTTATGCAGAAATGCAAAGTTTATCAAATGGTGATAGACTCCATAAGCCTAAGTATCGAACTACTCTCCATTAAAGAGGATTAGACATCACTAAGGATCAAAAGGTCTTTACAGGCTTGTAACGTTAGGCTCGGTTAGTGGGCTCCAAAGAAAAGGATAAGATAAACAAAGCAAGAGAACTCAGTTTCCTTTAAGCAAACACTAAGAACTACATCAATTTCCGCTTTCTTTCTCCACCACCGCTCAAGGTGTCAACCATTTTAAAAACCTCAACATGTGCCATTCTTGTTTTTGATTCTGAGATGAGACTCTCAATTTCTATTTTTTTTTTTTTTTTTTTAAAACAACAATAATTTATTGAGGTCAATTACCCTTTTTTTTTCTTGCCCTTCTCGTGACCCCCAAACTTATTATTTTGGTTCGTCAAAATCTCACACAACTCTCCAAACTCTTTTGTGTCTGCCTTAGGTTCAAATTCTCTTAAAGGTTGTGACACGTGTTTAGGGTGAAATGTTTGGGCATTTTTAGTTGCACAGGAAGAATAGGACAGTGATGATTTCATAAGGCTCAAATGGGTGACTAGGGAAAAATTTTCATGGTTGGCCGGAAAGGCTCAAACATTCCGAAAAACTGCCTAAATCACTTCCTCAATAACGTCTATTCCTAGAATTTTGCCTCAAGCACTTCTCAACTAAGTTCTAGAGTCCACCAACATTATCAAGACTTCACCTAACCACATAAAATGTTTCTAAGCATGCCGAAAAAAATGAAAATGGTGGTTGAACCACTCAACAAACCTCTAGAAAGGAAAAATTCATCAACCAACCTAAACTTGAAGCAGAGCTTAACATTTTCCTTAAATAAAATCCCAACAATCCTATTCTCATCATAGACTTATGCAATTCATCATAGGCACAACAATCCAAAACATAAAAACAACTAAACACAAAACAAAATTTCAAATTTTCCTACCTCCAAACTAAAATTGACATTGTCCCCAATGTCACATCATGCATATCCCAGGAATCGAGAAACAGAATGAAAAAGGTACGAGATAGTTCCCTGATTAATCCGTGAAGTCTGATTTCCGTTCAACAGCATGCACACTCATTCCTTGGCCTCTTCATCGTCATCATCATCTGTAAAACAAATGCAATTCTATGGTGTCCATTGATGCGTTATTACTACAACATGCAAAAATAGCAAGTGCACTAGTCGCACAAAGTAATAAAGTGATAAGTGAGTATCGTTCCCACAAGGATAGTGTTACTAAGTACCGATTTCTCTAGTTTAAGTCCTAATTGAAGAAACAATAATTTGGATTGATGGAAAATTAACAAACTAAATACAAATTAACAAAATATAAATGAATGCTAATGAAATTAAAGCAAAACCCAGCAACTTGACTAATTAAACAATGCTAAAAAAAAATGCTAGGGTGTTGATTTCACCTAGATACGCTAACCCAATTTATAGAATCTTTACCCAAGTTCTAATTCCTTGATTGAAAATCAAATTCCCTAAGTTGTAAAACATACATTCTCAGGCTACATTTCCCTACTTATCCCTATTAAGCTTCCGCACCCGACAAAATGAAGATTAATAGTTCAAAGTCTTTTAAGCTTTATGAAATTCTATCTAGATTTCATAGATTGCTAAACCTATCTCTAGCATTTGCTTAATCTACGGTATTTATCCCAAGAGGCACAATCACAAATCACTTCTCAGTCTCATTATGAACAACACATATTTGAATGGTGATCAAGCATCCAAAAGTCATTAAGCAAAGAGATAAACACTTAATCATGAAATTAAAACTCAAAGTAAATCAATTCATATAAATTTGAATCATTGTATCAAGATTACATCAAACCCTAGCTAAACAACTTAGTTCATACTCAAAAACAAACTAAAATAACAAAAACAAACTGAATCAAGATTCATCATTGAAAAACAAGCAAAAGATGGAGAAATCTTCTCTAATTTGAAGCCCAAATCTTCAATAATCTTCTCCTTCCATGAGCTGCCTCCCAAATGACGAACCAAGCCCTTTTTTCTCTTCCTTTTCGCTCTAATTTATACCTCTTTCACTTAAGGATGAAGCCCTAGCAAGCCAAAACGCGTTGTTTTATTTTTACATCTGATGCAGGTTTCGCCGCGGCGAAGCTTTTTCCTTGCCACGGCGAAGCATTTCGGGCCAAATTTGAGCATGATAGAGTCTGAATCTGGAAAAGTTTTAAACATATGAATTGTATCCATTTCAATTATATTTCTGGTAGTTTAAGAATCAGAACAATACGAGGTCTACAGCTCAAGTTATGGCAGAAATACTGAAGCACGTCCAAAGACGTTTTTCTTTAGTTCCCAGCGTACTTTTCACGACTTCAAGCCAAGTTTTCACCCTTGTCCAGTCAGAATTAGGCAAAAACCCAAAACATGAAAGTTGTAGCTCTTCTTCTTAGCTTTCCAAAGCTTCTAAATTCAGGTAATTCTGAGTTTTCAAGCTTAAGTTACACAATTTACGCTCAAAACTGTCATTTATGCTCAAAATCATCGTTTAGGCCTGCAAAGACAAATTAATAGAATTAGGTAGTAATTATGGCCCAAATTATATGAAAAGTATCCTAAATCCTATCAAAATTCAATGCAAAATCATAGTGTAAAATATGATTATCATCCATTGTGTTAGAAATTTCCACTGAATAATATGAAAATATTACAACCTAATCTCGCCTTTACAAACTAAACTAGAAAATTCAAACAACAATTAACAATCTAAACAGAAAAGAAAATAAGTTCCAATGTACAAAACAGAACAAGAACAACTAAAAACATAAAATACAAAAACAAGTGCTTAGGTTTCATTCTTTGTCTTCCTCCTCTCATTTGGTGTCATCATCTTCTTCCATGGAATCATCTTCTTCCTCTTCTTTCCAGTCTTGCCATTGGAAGTTCGAAACATCAACGCCCAGATTGGTGCAGCAGCTGTGTTGCATATCGTATAGCATTCGGGTCTGCCCTGCCATCCAATCTTGACGTCGTTCCATCCGGTTCACCTTGTCCAAAATTTGCTGCAGTAGCTCCATTGTCATGGATGTTGAACTGGATGTTGTGGCAGCTTTTATGGTTCTTTGTCTTTTCATTCTGGAGCTGGGTCCTTCTCTGGGAGGACGCTTAAGTAGCTTGAAATAATAGTTGGAATCAAGGGCTGGGGCATGATGAATAAGTGGTTCATCATCTGCCTTCTTGACTCCTGCTCGAGTGCACAGCTTAGTGATGAGATGTGGGAAGGCGAGCGAAACTCCCTCGCCTTGGTTTGGCTGCATGCCATATACTCTCCATGATTATATTCCCCACATCCATTTTCTTTCCAGTGGCAATGGAAAAAAGTAACATTGCTCGCTCAAAAACCACTGTATTATAATGCATCTCCAGGACCATCCTCGCACACACAAAATACTGCCACAATCTAGCCATAGGAATCAAATTCGTTCCTTTAATGCTTCTTCTTCCCTTCTTCAAAATATCCCACGAGGTACCTGACTTTGCTATTAAGTTAAGAATCTCCTCCTCCTTAATCTACTTCTTCCTAAATTCCTGGTACTCATCACGGTCAATTGGAGCAAGTTTGTAGAAATCATTGATAACCTTTGCATCGATTGGCACATTGATACCTCTCACATAAACATGCTCGGGATCACACTCAGGGAGGTTGGCATAGAATTCTCTCACTACTGGCTCTATGGCTAAATGTTCAGGTTCACTTATGAAGATATCCCAATTTCTCCCTTGATTCTAATCTTCTTTATGGACTATGGTAAGTCCTCTCTCGGCAATAAACCTTTTGTCTTTTCTTTTGATTGCACCTTCATAACGCTGGCGAGCCTTCTCATTCACAAACCTATTATCGACTTGTTTTCCTTTACCCTTGGCAGCTATTTTGAGCGGCATTTTGGTTTTCGCTGTGATTACTCAAATCTACCCCCAAACTAAAATTTCAACTCGACAATTCAACGCTAAAGTACTCTTGCTATTAACCACAATCACTCCTAAATTCACACCAAGGTTTCAAAAATTGCACCTACACCCCCAAATCACCACTCTTCCAAACTCAATCAAAACACTTCAAAATCGAAAACCCAATTTCCTCAATGACCAAAAAATCAAACTCCACACTTCTTACAACAAAATCAAACCACAAACTTCACCAAAATTCACAACCCAACACATTCAATCAATTTCTCAAATTTAAAGCACTAACAATCGAAGTTGATCAAATTTAAGGCTAAAGAACTCGAAATCTTACCAATCCCACGATGAATGCACCACCAATCTCACCAATTTCGGCCCAAATTGCAAGATCCCCAATTTTGGAAAACCTAGGGTTTCCAAACTTTTCTTCAAAATTTTGCAAAAAACCTTGACAAAGTGAGTTGATTTAGTGTTTGTGGCGGTTAAGGAGTGGAGTAGAGGGAAGGAAATGCACTGGAAATTCTCTGGATTGAAGTTGGAAGTGTTTGGCTCTTGGGTGTTCTTTGAAACTTTTTGCAAAAAATGAAAAGTCATTGCGACTTTTATAGAAAACTGACTTCGCCGCGGCGAAGTTCTTCTTTCAATTGTACAATCCAGTCGATGCCGCGATGAAGAAAATTTCTCGTCGTGGCAAAAAATTACAATGTATACAACGCCGTGGCGAAGAATAAACTTCGCCGTGGTGAAGTTTCCTTAGCCCATTCGTGCACTACCGTTTATGCTGTGGCTAAAAATTCCAGGGAATACAACGCCTCAGTGAAGTCTGGAATTTCCTGAATCCATTTTTTCCAAAGTGTACATCGCTGCGGCGAAGAATAAACTTCGCCACGGCGAAAACTGGAGAATTCTGCTTTCGCCACAATTCGATCATTCACTTGAAACGCCAAAAACAATGAAATTAAATTTATTCTAAATCATAAAACAAATAAACAAATTCAAAACAACAAACAAATAAATGAGAACACTTGGGTTGCCTCCCAAGAAGCGCTTGTTTATAGTCGAAAGCTCGACTTTCTCAAGTCATCATTTCGGGATGTCTAGTTTGATGGGTAGTGACTTGCAACTCATCGCCCCATCAATGTATGGCTTTAACCGTTGTCCATTGACCTTAAATGTCCCCTTTTCTTCATGTGAAATCTCCATAGCTCCGTATGGGTAGACTTCGGTAACTATGAAGGGTCCAGACCATCTAGACTTAAGTTTTCCAGGAAAGAGCCTAAGTCTAGAATTGTATAGCAAAACTTTCTGACCCACTTCAAAGTTCTTCTTCGTGATATGCTTGTCATGCCACATTTTGGTCTTTTCTTTGTAAATCTGGGTATTCTCATATGCTTCAAGATGAAACTCGTCAAGTTCATTCAATTTCAGCATCCTCTCTTCCCTAGTAGCTTGTAAATCCATGTTTAGCTGCTTGACTGCCCAATATGCCTTGTGCTCGAGTTCCACCGGCAAGTGACATGCCTTCCCATATACCAACCAGAACGGAGACATACCAATTGAAGTCTTGAATGCAGTGGGGTATGCCCATAATGCATCATCCAACTTCCGTGACCAGTCCTTCCTGGATGCGTTAATTGTCTTCTCTAAAATTCTTTTCAGTTCTTTGTTCGACAGTTCCACTTGCTCGCTGGTCTGAGGATGGTATGGTGTGGCCACTCTATGTTTCACTCCATATTTTCCCAAAAGAGCATCAAATTGCCTATTGCAAAAATGAGATCCCCCATCACTGATAATTGCCCGTGGTACTCCAAATCTTGAGAAAATGTTCTTCCTCACAAAGTGAACCACCACCTTGGCATCATTGGAGCTTCCACCCATTTTGACACATAGTCCACAACCACCAAGATGTACATATTTCCAAAAGAATTTGGGAAAAGACCTATGAAGTCAATTCCCCACACAGCAAACAATTCAACAACTAGAATGTTATTCAACGGCATCTCATATCTCCTCGAAATATTTCCACTTCGTTGGCATTGATCACATTCCTGAACTACTCGGAAAGCATATCCTTGAATAAAGGTTGGCCAATAAAATCCAGATTGAAGAACCTTGGCCGTTGTCCTAGTTCCTCCAAAATGACCACCCACTTCCTTCTCATGGCAACGCCGTAAAATACTCTTCATCTCATCTTCCGGGACACACCTATGTATCATCTAATTTGCACAGTGTTTATACAGAAATAGTTCTTCCCAAAAATAAAACTTCAAGTCAGAGAAAAACTTCCTCTTTTGCTGGAAGGTCATGCCATTTGGGAGCACTCGATGATAAATAATTTGCAATATCTACATACCAAGGTGCTTCTTCAATTCTCATCAATTTCTTATCTGGGAAGGTCTCCTTGATTTGAGTTTTCTCTTCACTTCCCTGATTTGGTCGTTCAATTCTTGATAGATGATCTGCCATTACATTTTCTGACCTCTTTCTGTCTCGAATTTCCAATTCAAACTCTTACAGTAGTAGGATCCATCTTATCAACCGTGGTTTTTCTTCTTGCTTTGCCAACAGATGCTTGAGTGCTGAATGATCCGTGTAAACTATCACCTTAGCACCTAGCAAATAAGAACGAAATTTGTCAAATGCAAAAACAACGGCTAACTGCTCTTTTTTAGTAGTGGTGTAATTCAACTGTGCATCAGTTAGTGTCTTGCTAGCATACTGAATTACATGCAAAACTTTGTTCTTCCTTTGTCCTAAAACTACTTCTAATGCAAAATCACTAGTATCACACATCAATTCAAAAGGTAGTCCCCAATCGGGAACTGCAATAATGGGTGCATATACTAATAAATTCTTAAGAGTTTGAAAAGCATGCATGCATTCATCATCAAAATCAAAAGAGACATCTTTAATCAGTAAATTGCAAAGGGGTTTAGAGATTTTAGAGAAATCCTTGATAAACCGTCTATAGAACCCCACATGCCCCAAGAAACTTCGGACTGCCTTAACGTTTGCAAGTTGTGGCAACTTCTCAATCACTTCTGTTTTGGCTCGATCCACTTCGATGCCGTCCTTTGAGATTCGGTGACTGAGTACAATTCCTTCTTGAACCATGAAGTGACATTTCTCTCAGTTGAGCACCAAATTTGTATCTTGACATCGCTGCAAAACAAATAAGAGATTAGATAAACAATTGTCAAAAGAAGAACCGAAAATAGAGAAGTCATCCATGAAAACTTCTATGAACCGTTCCACCATGTCACCAAAAATTGACATCATGCATCGCTGGAATGTGGCCCATTGCACAACCCAAAAGGCATCCTTCTGTACACAAAGGTGCCATAAGGACAAGTGAATGTAGTCTTCTCTTGATCTTCAGGAGCAATGACAATCTGATCATAACCTGAAAAACCATCCAAGAAACAATAATAAACATGGCCTGCCAATCTTTCCAACATTTGATCAATGAAAGGAAGTGGAAAATGATCCTTCCTTGTCGCTTCATTCAGTTTCCTGTAATCAATGCACACGCTCCAACCCGTGACTGTCCTAGTTGGTATCAATTCATTGTTGTCATTCTTAATCACCGTGATACCTCCTTTCTTTGGAACCATTTGCACTGGGCTCACCCATGGACTATCTGAAATAGGATAGATTATGCTTGCATCTAAAAATTTCACCACTTCCTTCATAGAAAGATTCAATCTCCGTTGTGGTTGCACCCTAGGCTTGACATCATCTTTCATGAGTATCTTATGCATAAAAAAAGATGGAGAGATACCCCTAATGTCCGATATGGTCCATCCAATTGCTGATTTGTGCTCCTTTAACACTCGAATCAATCGCTCTTCCTCTAATTTACTCAACCCTGCGTTGATGATCACCAAAAAGGTTTCTGATTCACCAAGATACACATATTTGAGGTGAGAAGGTAAAGGCTTCAGTTCAAGTTTTGGAGGTTCTTCTGTTTTTGCCTTTTCTTTCTCTTTTTCAATGTCAAATTCTTTAAATTTTGGATCTTGACTTGCGGTAATCGGCTGAAGTGCTTCCAAAAGTCTACCACACTCATTCTTTTTCAGCTCATCTACCTTTATTGTTTTTCATTAGGCAATGCAAGCTTCTCAAGGTAGTTAAGGGGTGTTCTCTTCAATAGTATCTACTACTAACCTGTCCACCAAGTCTACACTAAAGCATGAATCAAACTCTGATGGAAATTTCATGGCCTCAAACACATTGAATGTCACCGTTTCATCTTGAACCCTTAACAACAATTTTCCTTCTTGCACATCAATTAGGGCTCTTCCGGTGGCAAGAAATGGTCTCCCCAAGATGAGAGGCATTTCCTTGTCCTCTTCCATATCCAACACGACAAAGTCTACTGGAAAGATGACTTTGTCCACCTTGACCAAAACATATTCAACTATGCCCCTCAGATGCTTGATGGATCTATCTGTAAGCTACAAAGAAATGGTCATTGGCTTCACTTCACCAATCCCCAGTCTCCTAAAAATAGAAAAAGGCATTAGATTTATGCTTGCACCTAGATCACATAAAACTCTATCAAAAGTAATATCTCCTATAACATAAGGGATAGTGAAACTCCCTGGATCCTTGAGTTTCGGTGGCAGCTTCTTCTATAGAATAGCATAGCATTCCTCTATAAGCATCACTGTTTCCTCCTCTTCCAACTTTCTTTTGTTTGATAGAATATCCTTGAGAAATTTTGTGTAGCTCGGCATCTGTTGCAAAACATCTGCAAAAGGAATGTTAATATGCAGTTTTTTAAATATCTCAATTAATTTTGTAAATTGCTTATCCTGATTTTTCTTTCTAAGCCTCTGAGGAAAAGGCACAGGAGGGGTGTGATGTGCCTAACTCTGGTGGTATCCCGGGAAGTGGCAATTTTTCTTTCTTTTGTCTTTGCCTCTCTTCCCTCTTTGGTTCATCTTCCTTAGGACTTGTTGGTTTCTCTTCAACAATGATCTCTTCGTCGACTTCCTCATCAGAATCTTCATTGTCTTTTGGTGGGCTCTCTTCTTTCCCTGTTTGTTCCACCTCTTCCAAGATTGTTCCACTCCGTAGTGTTATTGCATTCGCTTGTTCATGTGGATTTGTCACTGTGTTGCTTGGTAGGGAACCTTATGGTCGCTCATTCAATTTTTCTGCTATTTGCCTCACCTGTACCTCCAAGTTCCAAATGGACGCCCCTTGGTTTTTGAAAGTTGCCCTCGTCTCACTCATGAAACATGTGGTCTCTTGCATGAATTTCCCGAACATATCCTCCAATTTTGACAATCTTTGCTCCCCTGGTTGATTATTCATTCCCCCTTGATTGTTTGGCACTGTTATTTGATTCCATTGGTTATTCTGCTGATTTTGCTGGTTTTGATTGCCCTAAGACAAGTTTGGATGATTTTTCCAACCAGGATTGTACGTGTGGGAATAAGGATTGTTCTGTTGTCTTTGATTCCTTGCCAAGTAGTTAACTTGTTCCGATGATGATGAAGCTGAAGTGAAGGTGTTCCCCACTTGGCATTAATTGCTCACGTCGTTACCTGCACAAAATCATAAGTCAATTGAGGTACTTGAATAGAATTCACTTGCATACCTCCCAATTGCTTCTGAAGTGCTATAAGTTGGGCTAAAATGGTCGTGTAAGCATCAATTTCATGAAGACCCATAGACTTCTTTGACTGCATTCTCTTATTGGGTCTCTGATAGTTATTACTTGCCAAGATTTCAAGCAACTCATAAGCTTCTTCGGGTGTCTTATTTTGCAATGCTCCTCCAGATGCTGCATCTACCATCGTTTGTACATTAACCATCAACCCATTATAGAATGTTTGGACTTGCATCCAAACTGGCAAACCATGGTGTGGACACTTTCTTAGTAGTTCCTTGTATCTTTCCCAAGCTTCATAAAAGGACTCAGTCTCTTCCTGTAGAAACGATGTGATATCATTTCTCATCTTTGCAGATTTCACTGGAGGGAAGTATTTGGTAAGGAATTTATGTGCCAATTCATTCCAGGTTGTGATTGTTCCTGGTGGTAGTGCCATTAACCATCCCTTCGATTTATCCCTTAATGAAAAAGGAAACAATCTTAATCTGATGGCGTCATCTGACACTCCATTTGATTTGAAGGTATCGTAGATCTCCAAGAAATTTGCAATGTGTGGATTTGGATCTTCCTTTAGATCTCCCTTAAACTGAACCGACTGTTAGATCATCTGGATGATTGCCGGCTTTATTTTGAAAGTATTGGCTTGCATTGGTGGCCTAGTTATACTTGGACCACTGCCATCAACCATAGTTATTGAAAATTCCCTCAATGTTCTATTCTCTGCCATCTTAATGACTATAGCCTCTCGTTCTTTTCTTTCTCTGTTAAGTCTTCTTGTGGTTCTTTCAATCTCTGGATCAATAAGAACCATTGGATGACGTCTAGTTTTTCGCATAAACTACACAGAAAGAAAGAAAGTGTGAGATCAAAAGCTAACAGAGAAAAACAGCAAAATTAATCTAGAAAACAATTAAAACTAAAATTAAACTCCAATCTAGCTAACACAAGAAAAGTTCAATGTTAACACAAAAATCAATCCCTGGCAACGGTGCCAAAAACTTGATGTGTTGTAATTACAATATGCAATGTGTAGCAAGTGCACTAGTTGCAAAAAGTAATAAAGTGATAAGTAAAGTATCGATCCCATGAGGATTGTTTGTTAAGCACTAATTTTCCTAGTTGTTTGTCAAGTTGGAGAAAATGAAAAAGGTTGGATTTGCTGGAGGAATTTAAGCAAAAGTGAAAACAAAATTTACTACGTACTTAAAAGGCTAATCAATGACAGTAAAACTAATTCAAGAGAAAATATCAATTAAGGCAAACGGTTAGGGTTTTGACTTCACCAGGAATTTATGAAATAATCTATGAATTATGCTACTTCTACACTCACATGCACGGATTATAAATCGGACTCCCTAATGTGTAAAACATACCTTCTCAGGCTATGTTTTCCTACTTTTCCCTATTAAGCTTTTGCACCCAACAAATTGAAGATTAATAGTTCCAAGTTCGTTAAGCTAATGGAATCCTAAATTGATTTTATTGATTCTCAAACCTATCTCTAGCGTTCAATACAACAATGACGATTACCCTAAGAAGCTCATACATGATTCATTTCTCAATCTCATCATGTTCAACAAATAAATTTAGTAAAAACAAGAATAATCACACAATCCATGCAATAGAATGAAAAAGCAACAATAATCTATTGATTAAACATAAAAATCCTAATTACATCAAAACCCTAACCCAAAGTGAGTAAGTTCATACTGAAATTAACACAAATAGAAATAAAAACAGTAAACAATGCATTAAATATGTTGGAATAAAGAAAAGAGAACAAAAATCTTCCCTATTTGATGAATCCAAAGAGTTTAATCTCCAATCTTCTCTTCTTTCTCCCAAAAATGTCGAACGCTCTCTAAAATGGCTAAGTTTTTCTTATATAGTCGGTCCAAAAAACCTAAAACTCACCTAAAACAAAACTGTGCATTTTAATAAAAACTGGAACTTGCAGACTTTGCCACGGCAAAGAATAAACTTCGCCACAGCAACGAGTTCTCGAGAGTTTATCGCCGCGGCGAACTATTCTGAACAATTCTAAAATTAGGAATTGCCCTCCGCTTGCTTCCTTGCTTGAATCTTCAATCTTTGGTTCTCTCCAATAGGAACAAGCTTCATAGTGCTTCAAATCGGCTTCAGAACTTCCGTAAATTCTAAGATTCGCTTGCTTCTGGGTCCAGAAACTCAACTCCACTCTTTATTTGCTCAAAGTGCATGTTTTGGCCTGAAACATAAAACATGTGAAATTAAGCTGTAATTCAAGCAAAAACGACATAAGAAGTATCCAAAATCCGGCTAAAAAGCCTAGATAAAATAGTATAATCCTAGGATTATCACTTGGGCATTACTAATTCTCGTCATGATTAAAGTCATGCATGGTTGTGGCGAGCGAATTGGTTGCACTCTTCCTTAGTGAAACCTATCAATTCACTCTCTGTTGTAGGCCATTTAGGCAACTTAACTACGTAGCTCATTACTCGGGGAACTGAGTCTATTCTAGCTTTCACACATATTGCTCGCATGAATGCTTGGAACTTCCTACAATATCAGGTCCCCCATAGATCATACCCACCAACACGTCATTGTTCATCGAGGCTTTTTGGACTTGATTATTTTCCTCGCCTGGCTTATCACGAGCTGGCTCATTCTTGACAAATTCTTTCAAGTGAACTCTTCTAATTAAGTCTACAATGGCGTCTTTTAGAGCCCGGCACTCATTAGTGTTATGCCCAATGTCTCGGTGGTACCTATAGTATTTCTGGCGATCTCTTCTGGCTGGTGCCTCCCTTATTTTCTTTGGCACAGGTAACTTTCTAGCCTCGCGAGAGACTTTGTAGATGTGAGCTACATCTTGTGTCAAGAGGGTGTACTCTGCATATCGCGGAAAAGGTTTCCTTTCCTCACGGGATTCTGTTCTCTGCCCTTTTTGGAACCTATTGTGGTCCCTATCATTACGATCCTAGCCCCTTCTTTAGTCTGTTGGGCGATCTTGTCGCCTATCAGGGGCACTTCTTGGTGAGCTTTTGGCTAAGGCCACCAACGAGCTTTCTACTAGCTGATGTTTGGCGGCCATTTGATAGAACTTGGCCAGGCTCACATGATCTTTGCTTTGAAGCTCATTCTATAGTTTCGTCTGTGGCCTTATTCCTACTATAAGCAAAGTACGGATTGACTCCTCAGGTGCATCTGCAACCTTTACTTGTTTATTTTGGAACCTTGTTAAACATGAGGTTAGAGTTTCGTCTCTTTCCTGATGAATATTACTCAAATAACTAAGTGGCATTGCGAATTGTCTCCTCGCTTGGTATTGCTGTAAGTATAGCGAGGAAAATTGTTGTCAAGACTATATTGAGTTCGCTTTAAGCCACTTGTATCACCTCTTGGCATCTCCTACTAGAGTGACCTCGAAACATCAGCACTTTGCCAAGTCAGAAACCTGATGTAGCTCCATTAAGGTCGTTGAAAGAATCAAGGTGGTCTCTAAGATCTTGTTTCCCATCGAACTTGCTCTTTAGAGCCCTAAATCCTTGGTGAAGCAGGGCTTGATGAACTTCCTCCGTAAGTGAAGAACTTACTATCTCTTTCACCAAATTATTTTAGCAAGCTCTTAGATCATCAAGTATTTTTTGCACTTGATCTAAGTCCTCATCATGAGGAGTATTTTGCCTGCGAGCTCTGTTCAACATTTCCTTGAGCAGGTGAGTTCGGAGATCAGTTACTTGTGAGCCTTGTCGTGCGCATTAGTGTGCGAGGTGGAGTCATGATGGCTAGGTTGGTAGGTATTGTCATGCTCTTTAATGTGTTAGTCATGACGTTGGTTAAAACCAAAACATCGGTTGTTGCCAGATTGGTATGCATGAGTGATCTGCGTGCTTGTGAGGTTTGAGCTCGCCTTTGGCATGGGTTAAAACTAACAGCTAGCATTGGGCATGTCATCAATTAGAACGAGCATCCCTCTAGCGACCATTATGTTAGTTTTCTCCCATTGGTTGCTTGCCCAGTCGCCTTCTCAAGTTTGTTTGCCCTCGGGACTCATGCTCATGAGCAGCATGTGCCCAGCGATGTTGGGGGTCATGGTCACTCTTTAACGCCGATGAACCATATTGGTTGCCTGCAAGTTGTTTCCCCTTGTCGGAGTAACCTCCGTGAAGCATGGCTGATCGAGGTTCCAGTTGGCCAACTATTCATTTCTTATCTCAGCCACGTTTTGTTGCATCGCCTGTGCAACCATCATCCTTATCATCTCCATCAGTTGACCATTCTCGGGATTAGACGTCCTTACCCCCAGCTGATTTGTGACTTGTTGACCCAGCGACACTGGTGGCTGACGTGTAGTAGCGTCCTGATGCACCTCTTGGTGGACGGCTTCCACATTGTCGTGGTTTTCAGTGGCGGTTTTGGATCTGGTATGAACCATTGTGAATCTTAGGTGATCAGCTATCATTAGAATTAATTGTTTCTTGCCGGAATTAAGTGAAGTAGGTGGAGTGTTTAAGCCCTCCTTCTAGTGTCAAAATGTTGATGTAAGATTTGCACCAACTAGAGTGATCCGATTGACCTTGGTGGAATCGGAACCGACGTGTGCGTGATTAATTAAAATAAGCAATGTAATGAATTTTAATGCAGAGAAAGTAAAGAACACAATCAATTTTTAAAGTGGTTCGACAAGTTGGAACTTAAGCATACTTCCACTGTTTTCTTATTACTTTAGAGAGCTTACAAGAAAATAATAATATGCCTAGAACAATTTTCTAACCCCTTTTCCATCATTGGAAGGGGTTTATATACAAATTTGTAAACAAGGAAAAAGAGAAATCATCGGAATTGCAATCACGTTTGAATTGCAATTCCGATATTCTCGTGATTGTGCACTAAAATCACATCATTACTACTGTTGATCTGATCTCTTCTGAAATACCTAGGATCTGTCGAACAATTGTCAAAGTTGGTTGTGACTAGCTTATGTTGGGTCGAGCTACATTTCGATGAGCTTATGCTGGGTCGGACAAGTGTTAAGCCGAACTGATTTTGGGTCGAACTATATCCTCACGGGATTTTGACTTCTCTGAGCATAATGGAAAAATCACACACAACAATATATTTGCTAGTTCGAGTTAGGTTTGCACTAACCCAATAGTTTGAGTACATATAAAATCAAATATTTTATGTAAAACCAAATAGTTTGCCTATATGAACTTTTGGATAACTAATTTAGTTTAAGATTGATAGAGGAGGCTATTTTTTTGATCCCTCAAAATTTGATCAATTTAATTAATATTGCATAAGTTTTTATAATATTAGATGGAATTTTTTTTTTTTTTTGTGTAAATAGACATTTGATTAGCATTAATATGTTCCTAAGCAATATCACTTTTTTCTTTAAAAAGCATAAAAATATAAAGGTTATTACATAACAATTGTTATTCAAGTGTTATTTTCAAGCAAGTGACATTCTATTGTAAAAACTAGAATGTGCTTTATGTAATAACACTATTTTTTGCGTCTAGAAAAACTTGTGTGTGCTGATGTGGCATCCGATTATGCTTATGTGGAGTCAAAGTTTTTATATTTTGGTCAAAGGTAATTTAGAAGAAAGAAAGGGACATTTCTGGAAATTCTCATTTGGGATATTTTGCTTGTGCCTTAGGTCGACACTTTTTGTTCGTTCTCTGGATTGTTCTCTCTTGGTTACAAAAGGGAGAAAGTTGTTGAGGGAATTATCAAGGTGGAGCTTTGGTGTTCACAGGATGAGATCAACGATGGTGATGAGATTTCTTGTAACTAATTTTTATTCTTTCTTCTTGTATAAATTACTGATTAATGTTGTATTTGTGTGTGAGAGGTGTGAGACACATGGGAGCAATCTAGGGTGATTACAGAGGGGGGTTGTCACTGGATTCTTGGTGTCAAACTAACTCACAAACTTTGTAAGGTTTCTTTTCATAGTGTATGTTTTCTACTTCCCTGAATAGTGGATGTAGGTAATCAATCTGATTACCGAACCACTATAAATTTGTGTGTATGCTCTTTATTGTTTATGCTCTTATTTCTTTATATTTCTAGCTTGCTTGAATGTTTTGGTTACTTTAGAACTTATGTTTTCTAAATTGGACAACCTGTAAATTTCAACAATTGGTATTAGAGCTAGATTAGGTCTAAATGTTAGGGTTTGTTCGATTGTGGATTATCTGGGTTAAACCTAAGTTTTGGTTACTGTTTCTTGATTTAGGGTTTATTCTAGGTCCTAAATTTTTTTGGGGTTTTGCATCTCTTGGTAATTGAAGAAGTAGTAAACCTAGATATGTCTAAGTTCGAGAAAGAGAAGTTCACAAGTGATAATGATTATGGATTATGAAATATGAAAATTAGAGATGTCTTAGTTAAGAATGGGTTGTCAGCTACCTTAGAAGGCGAGGACAGTCTACCGAAGTCTTTAACTGAAAAGGAGAAGAAATATCTTCTAGATAAAGCCCATAGTACCTTAATTCTAGGCTTGGGGAAAAAAGTTTTAGGAGAGGTAAAGAAAATGACAACACTAGCCGGGGTTTGGGAAAAAATAGACTCCTTATATCTATCTAAGTCTTCCCCTAATAGATTAGTTTTAAAACAGAAATTCTTTGGTTTTAAGATGGATGAGGGAAAGTCGTTAGGAGAAAATATGAACGACTTTATGAAATTAGTGCAAGACTTAAAAGGCCTGAGTGTTAAAGTTGAAGATGAGGACCAAGTTGTTATCCTCATAAACTCTATACCTATAATGTACTCTAACTTTGTTGATACCCTAAAATATGGCAGGCAAACCTGTAAACTAGATGAGGTTATGGTTGCAATTACTACAAAAGATGCTAAGTTTAGGAAAGAAGGTAAACTAGATTGTGAGGGGTTACATGTGAGAGGAAGATCTGAAAAAGAAAAGTCACAACAAAGGGAATTTTAGGAGTAGATCAAAGTCTAAGTTAAAATTTGTTAGCAAATGCTTTCATTGTCATAAGGAAGGTCATTTTAAGAGGGACTGTCTTGAAAGGAAGAAAAAATCAGGGGAAAAGGATGCTAGTGGGAGTGTAGATGTAGCTTCTGATGGGTATGAGAGTTCTGATGTGTTGGTAGCCTCTAAAAATGAAATTGATGTTGAATGGATACTTGATTCTGGTTGTACTTTCCACATGACTCCAAATAGGAGTTTTCTGTCAAACTTTAGAAAACTTAGAGTCTGGAAAAGTTTTGATGGGCAACAATGCAGTTTGTAGAGTCTTAGGAATAGGAGATGTAAGGTTGAATTTGCATGATGGCAGTTCAAAATGGCTCATAGATGTTAGAAACATACTAGAGCTGAAAATAAATTTAATTTCTCTAGGAAGTCTATAGTTAATTGGCTATAGCTGTAAGGCTCAAGGTGGAGTCCTTAAAGTCACTAAAGAATCTTTAGTTGTAATGAAGGGTGAGAAGAAGAATGGGCTGTATGTTCTAAATAGTTCAACCATCAATGGAACAGCAGTTGTATCCTTATCTCAAAAGTCCAATAGGACAACTTTATGGCATAGCAGGTTAGGGCATGTTAGTGAAAAAGGGCTAGTTGAGCTAAGTAAGCAAAAGGTTCTAGAAGGGGATAATATAGAGAAGCTAGATTTATGTCATCATTGCATGTATAGGGAAGATGAGCAGAATTAGATTTAGTGTGGGAAAACACCGTTCTAAGGCAATTCTAGATTATATCCATTCTGATGTGTAGGGGCCAACTAAATATCCATCTTTGGGAGGTTGTAAGTATTTCATTAGCATCATAGATGATTACTCTAAGAGACTATGGATCTATTTCTTGAAAATAAGGGAAAAGCATTTGGTAAGTTTAGGGAATGGAAAATTATGATTGAGAACCAGACAGGAAAGAAAATTAGGAAATTGAGGGCTGATAATGATTCAGAATCCATAAATGAGGAGTTTGATAAACTATGTAAGGATAGTGGTAATCTTAAGACATAGGATAGTTAGATATACCCCACAACAAAATGGGTTAGCTGAAAGGATGAATATAACTATATTAGAGAAGGTTAGAAGCTTGCTGTTTTGTGCCAAACTTCCCACTAAGTTTTGGGCTGAAGCTGCTCATACAACAGTATTCCTGATTAATAGAATTCCTTCCTCAACTATAGAGTTTAAAACACCTATTGAGAGATGGACAGGACATCCAGATGATTATGGTAGCTTGAGAGCTTTTGGTTGCATTGTCTTTGTGCATGACAAATCTGATAAGTTACAACCTAGAGCAATTAAGTGTATTTTCATAGGGTATCCTGATGGGGTAAAAGGGTATAAGTGCTGGAATGTTACTAGGAAAAGATGCATAATCAGTAGGGGTGTCAGATTTAATGAAAAAGAATTGAATGGGTTGAATGAAAAGATTGATAAGTTGAATTCTGAAGTAATTAGGTTTGAAATGAATGGAGAAGCCCCTTCTGACAATTCTGGTAATATGCAACTAGAATATCAGCAAAGAGATTTACAAACTCAAAAGGAAGAATCTGTGTTAGAGGAGAATGAAAATGATTCAGTTTATGATGAAAAATTTGAACTGCAGAACTACCAGTTATCCAGAGATAGGGAAAGGAGAGAATTTAGGTTGCTTAGGAGGTATTCACAAACTGACATGGTTGCCTTTGCACTTCAAATTGCTGAGGAAATAGAAGATGAACCTAAGACTGTTAGGGAAGCTATGGAAAGTAGAGAATCTAAGCAATGCAGGTTAGCTAAGCAAGAGGAATATGAATCTTTGATGAAGAATAAGACTTAGGTTCTTATTAAGAAACCTGAAGGGAGTAGAGTTGTCAAGTGCAAATGGGTTTTCAAAAGGAAGGAAGGAATTCCAGGGGTAGAAGCTCCTAGATTTAAAGCTAGGTTGGTTGCCAAGGGTTTTTCATAGGCTGAAGGGGTAGATTACATTGAAATTTTTTCACCTGTGGTAAGGCATACTGCCATTAGGGTCTTACTGTCCTTAGTAGCTCAATTTGAACTTGAAACAACATTCTTGAATGGTGATCTAGAAGAAAAAAATCCTAATGGAGCAACCTGAAATGTTTGAAAAAGGTGCAAGAAATCAGGTATGTCTGTTAAAAAAGTCCTTGTATGGACTGAAACAGTCCCCTAGGCAATGGTATAAAAAATTTGACAATTTCATGATCATTTCTAGTTTCAAAAGAAGTAAATTTGATAGTTGCCTTTATTTCAAATGTTTATATTTGCTATCTTTACTTAGCACTTTATGTTGATGACATGTTGTTGGCTTGTAGAGGTGCTGCTGAAATTGCTAAGTTTAAGGTAGAAATGAACAAATAGTTTGAAATGAAAGATTTGGGGCAGGCTAAGAAAATCCTAGGAATGAACATAGAGAGAGATAGGAAAACGGGAAGGATTATTCTATCTCAAAAGGAGTATGCTGAGAAAGTTATTAGAAGGTTTAATATGCTTGATTGTAAACTTGTCAAAACACCAATGGGCCAACATATTAAATTAACCTTGAATCAGTGTCCTAGTTCAGAGGATGGGAGAAAGGAAATGATTAATATCCCTTATGGTCTGTACAAGGCCTGACTTAGCCTTTGTAGTAAGCTATGTTAGCAGATTCACTAGTAATCCTGGAAAACCTCACTGGGAAGCAGTGAAATGATCCTAAGGTATAATAGGGGAACAATGTCAATAGGAATTGTGTATAGTAAAGAGAAAAACTTGTTGGATTTCATTGTGGGGTGTGTAGATATTGATTATGCTAGAAATCCTGATAATAGGAAATCCATGACAAGCTTTGTTTTCTCTTTATGGAATAATATGGTTTGTTAGAAAGCTAATTTGCAAGCTATTGTGACTCTATCAACTACAGAAGCTGAGTATGTGGCGATTACAGAAGCTGCCAAGAAAGCAATTTGGCTCAAGGGAATGTTTAGTGAGCTGGGATTCAATCAGGCTCAGGTTCCAATCAAGAGTGATAGCCAAAGTGCTATATTCCTATGCAAAAACCAAACCTTTCATGAAAGATCCAAACACATTGACGTGAGGCTGCACTTCATCAAAGATATGATTGAAGAAAAGGTTATTAAGGTGGAGAAGATTCTGTGAAAGAGAATCCAGCAGATATGTTTACCAAAGTTGTTACTTTGGATAAACTAAGGCTCTTCAAGAGCCTGCTCCAGATTGAGTAAGAATGAAGGAAATTTCCAAGGCAGGAGAGGATGAAGAAATCAAATGCCAAGGTGGAGATTTGTGCTGATGTGGCATCCGATTTATGCTTATGTGGAGTCAAAGTTTTTATATTTTAGTCAGAGGTAATTTAGAAGAAAGAAAGGGACATTTCTAGAAATTCTCATTTGGGATATTTTGTTTGTGCCTCAGGTCGACACTTTTTGTTTGTTCTCTGGATTGTTCTCTCTTGGTTAGAAAAGAGATAAAGTTGTTGAGGGAATAATCAAGGTGGAGCTTTGGTGTTCACAGGATGAGATCGACAATGGTGATGAGATATCTTGTAACTAATTTTTATTCTTTCTTCTTGTATAAATTATTGATTAATGTTGTATTTGTGTGTGAGAGGTGTGAGACACATGGGAGCAATCTATGGTGATTACAGAGGGGGGTTGTCATTGGATTCTTGGTGTAAAACTAACTCACAAACTTTGTAAAGTTTCTTTTCATAGTGTATGTTTTCTATTGCCCTGAAGAGTGGATGTAGGTAATCAATCTAATTACTAAACCACTATAAATCTGTGTGTATGCTCTTATTTCATTATATTTCTAGCTTGCTGTGAATGTTTTGGTTACTTTAGAACTTAGGTTTTCTAAACTGGACAACCTGTAAATTTCAACTGTGTTATAAATATTTGTATGTTACGCCAATGACACCTATACCATTCGGTATATCAAGATTAAAAAAATTCAATATATATAAAATCGATTAAATCAAATTGTCCTTACTAGTGATATTTGTTTAATTAATTCTTATCAAGGAAATGATGCCAAGCTAAGTAATCAAACACATTTACCACATTTCTAATGAAGAATATATGTACGAAAAAAAATATCTTTGGGTGCGTTTGGTTTATTATTTTGGGTAGGATTTTGGGGATAGTATTGGATAGTTGAATAGGAGAGTATTACGAGATAAAATTTAAAAATTTATGAAAAAACCCCCAAGGTTTTCTAATTTAATAAACACCCCATTGACCCCAATATATTAAAATATTGTAAAATGACAAAAACACCCCTAACACCCAAAGTGCCAGATTCCGGCCACCACCGCTGGAATCTGGCCGAAAAAAAATGGATAACCACAAAATCCGGTCAGATCATGTGGGTATTCGATTGATATAGCCTTTTCCAGCCATATCCACCACGGATCTGGCCGAAAAAGGCCAGATCTAAGGCCGAATGTGGCCTTCGACTGACGACCAGATCTGGCCATTACCGGCCATTTTCGATGGTCGTGTGACTGTTGTGACAGATTCCGGTTACCACGGCGGTGGTTGCCGGAATCTGGCAAGTATTGTGGGTGGGGGTGTTTCTGTTAGTTTTTTAACTTTTTTTGGGGGTATTATGAGATTAATAAACTTATGGGATCTAAAAATAATTAAAAAAAATAGACTAATATTTTGGGAATAACGTGCCAAACAACATTTGAAGAATAGAATTGGGAATATGGATAAAAACAATAAGCCAAATGCATCCTTTATTTTTTTGTCTCACACCCCAAGTGACCTTAGGTGGCATGAGGTTAAAACCAAATTAAAAAAAGAAAGAAAGAAAGAAAAATCTCCATTTTTCGCATTTCTTTCATTTTTAACAGATTCCATTCTTTTAACAAATTTTAAGATTGGAAATGGTGTGGGACAAATTTCTATCATTTAAAGAGTTGAAAACGTGCTGTCTGCCCTTTAAACATCAATAATAATATTATATGATACGGAAACCATATCATATGCAAAAGATATTTGTTAATAAAAAAAAAAATCAGTTGCATGATGATTGATTTCAAAAGAAAATTAGAAATTTCAGTATATATATATATATATTGGAATACTTCACTCCACTGAAGCTTAGTGTTGAATACTATTGAAAGCTTTTATAAAAATAATAATTCTCCGTTTTGTATGTTGCATTTTTTTTTTTTTTTTTTTTTGGGAGAATCCTCTTGTTTTTAAGCTTTAAAAGATACAAAAATTATATATCAACTACATACTAGAAGGTGGGAGCTTGAAACGAATTTTAATCATTTAAACAATTTAAAACATTGTTCTCTCAACTTCCACGTCATTTTACAAAAGTGTGTAACATATTATGCATAAATGTATTTGTTGTGCAAAAAATACATATTAATGTCAGCACCACCAATCAAAGTTCAACAAGCACTTAAAGATAAGGTAGTATTAGCTATAAAAAACTCAAACCGTCTTTAAGAGATATTTTCTATCAGTATTATATTTAAGATAAGGATTAAGGAATGGTCCCCACGTGTCAAGACAATGTGCAAAAACACTCATTACATTAACTTCAAAAGTATAAATGTGCACCCCTCTTCGTGAAAAATGGGCAGGCTAGGCATATGAGAGCTAGACAAACATTTGAGCTTTATTATTTTTTCTCTGTAAATAAAACATTTCTCCATTTTTGTACACCTTACAGGTAATATCAGAAAAATAACAGAGAATAATAAAATAGCAGTGGATGTATGATTCATTTTAAGTATCTGAACTACTATAAAAATCTCTTTTATCAATCTATTATTTATGTTTCTGCAAACATATATAATCTATGCACCATAATCAACTCTCATAATTATTCACGTGTAATTTCTAAGAACAGTTTAACATTTTACACCTGTAAATCATTGGTGTCAAAATCAAGCATCAACAAATTTCTTTTAAAAAGAAAGCTCTTTTATCTTTAAAAGATTTTCACAAGTCCTCACCCCACCAACCCACTTTACATTAACTTAGTTTTCTTAACTTTCGGTTTGCTACCCCAAAAGTCACCTTACGGACAACCTCAAGAAGAGAGTTTATTAGATAGCTAGGAGAAAAACAGTAAGTCTTAGACCTCATAATAGCTTCATATAAAATAGAAAAAAAAAAAAATCATGGTTAAAATGCAATATTTCAAAGTGGTATCCTACAAGAAGATTACTAAAATCTTAGATGAACGCTTCGTAGTGGCATAATAAATATACTCTCAATCTTTCTCTTCTATACTTACGACTTTGTCTTTTGATTCTCTTTTGATTTTTTAATTTTCTTCTTGTCAAACCATATCCCCACCACAATCTAAACGTTTTCCTAACTTCTAAACCAATAAAAAATCATGTAGTTTATATACTTTTTTTTCTTGAGTACTGCACGCATGGGCCATTGTAGTTGAAAAAAAAACTTCAAAAGATGTTTTTTTTTTTTTTTAATTATCTTTGGCTATATAATTGGGTGCGTTTATAGGTGCTTATATTATTAATGCTTATTCTTTCAGGGTTGGTGTTTAATTGTGATTGTAGATTGGGATAGGAGAAATTAAAGTCTTAGATATAATAATAAGAATAATAATAATAATAATAATAATAAATAAATAAATATAATTTTATTATATATTTTGATTTTGATATTGATAGTGATTTTATTGTTATTTCTTCAATGACAGTACTAGCCAGTTTAGACAATTACATGAACTTTAATTATTGAACCTGTGGAATTGAATATTATTGTTATTATCCTTTTTATGTTATTGTTAAGAGACTGATATAGTTCTTTTCTGTTTTAATTCTTTTGTATATAATTATATCATACTTAACTAGAAACTTAAAGATGATTTAATACACAACATTAGCGAATAGAGTTTTGTTAAACTGCGATATTAAATCCAAAATTTTAGCTTTTATTCTTCTAATTTTAATTTCTCTAATGAATTAGTATAGCAAAAGTTAGCTTACATAATTTTAAAGTATAATATTGTTCATTTCTGTTTGCAGAAAATTCAAAGATGAAGACGCAAATTAATAACGAATTGTTTGTTTGCCGTGAAAAATAAAGAATTAAAAATCTTTATATATGTTGATTCGTTTTGGCCTATTAGGGGAATTTTGGTAAGGTTGTCCAATAATGAAAAATATTATTCGATAATTGGATG